>JAVCKT010027512.1:0-53095 GCA_032273925.1 Rhynchotus rufescens | reverse complement strand
CTGGGGGGAGTGGCACAAGATGGCGGCGCCGCGTGGCGTACTGAAACAGCCTCTTTTGAGGGATCCATTCAGGGAAATGCGCCCAAAAAATGAGATTTTGCCCCGTTCCCTTCAGGAATGGCAGCCCTGCAGACACCCAGTGTCACCAGACAGCCCGGGCTCTGCCGAACCCCGTCACGAGGGGACACGTGTGGGGACTGTGGCGTGTTGCGCCAGGGCAGCTCGCCCATGCTGCTGGATTGTAATGTGGGCCCTCAGCAGGTCTATGTTCCCGCATCCGAGCTTGGGAAATCCGGAAATCCGGAGGTTTTCCCCATCGCTGTCCCCGCAGTGCGTCTGATGCCGCCCACATGGAGACCCGTCCCGACGGGGTGTCCTGCAGAGGCGGCTGCTTGTCCCCCTCCTGGAAGCACGTCTCAGGATTCGTCTCGTTGTTCCCTGCTGCCGGTGACCAGAAATGAGGGAAAACAAACACACAACCCCCCCAAAAAACAGAAAAGAAACACAACATAGCAGCAAAACAGCCCCAGATCAGCATGTGAAGAGCATCTTCATCCACCGAGCACTCTGTTAATGGGGAGATGACCAAAAAATTAGGCTGAGGGTAAATCCAGCAGATGCCCTAGGAGAAGGACATGCAAATCCATGGGCTCAAATGCGACACATCCAGTGGTGCTGCTGGAGTTCATGGATGGTATTGCTGGGCCACTCTCTCCATGGTCTTTGAAGGTGGTGGAGAGCAGAAGTGGCTGAGGACTGAAAGAAAGCCAGTGTCACACCAGTGTTGAAAACGGACACGGAGGAGGAGCAGGGAGCTGCAGGCCGGTCATTCCACCCCTGCAGAGATGATGGAACGGGCTCTGCTGCCTGCAAGCACGTGGAGATCAAGGAGGTGATGCGGAGCAGCCAGCATGGATTCACAAAGGGGTAATCGTGCTGAACGCATCTGAGAGCCTTTGCTAGTGGAGTAGTGTCTGGGTAGAGGTGGGGATGTGGCCTCTTTGGCCTCAGGAAAGCTTTGGCCAATGGCACCCATAACATAGGAAGCTCCATGTGGCTGTGAGGAAGAGCTGGTTTGGTGGGAGGGTGCCCGAGCCCTGGCCCAGGCTGCCCAGGGAGGCTGCGGAGGCTCCTGCTCTGCAGATCTGCCAGCGCGCCGGGATGCGCCCGGGTGCCCCGGGCTCTGGGTGGCCCTGCTGGAGCAGGGGCTGCGCTGGGGGAGCCCTGGGGGTCCCTTCCAACCTCAGCCAGTCTGGGGTTCTCTAACATCTCTCGACCTTCCAGGCATGGCCAGACACCGGAGTGCAGCACTGCCAGGCAAAGGCCACAACCTGCACGTGGGATTGGCCGTGACAGTGGTGTCAGCGCAGCACTGGGTGCCACCAGCGCCAGGGACGTCACCGTGACGCTGCCATCACATCAGAATCCTAGGCCGTTATCAAGGTGGTGCTGGGGCGGCCTCGGGGCCCTTTTCCCGTTGGCGAGTGACTCTGCGAGCGAGCAGATCCTGCGGCGAAGGAGTGAGGCCGGCGATGGGAGCCACTGCTGGACATGGAGCCTCGTGTGTGGAGACCTCTCCCTGGCCTTGGTGACATGGAGCCTCGCGTGCAGAACCCCTTGGTGTCAGTGACATGGACCTCGTGTGTGGAGCCCCTTGGTGTCGGTGACATAGAGCCTTGTGTGCAAAGGACCCCTGGCCTTGGGGACATGGAGCCTTGTGTGAGGAGCCCCACTGGCCTCGGTGACATGGAGCCTACCATCCTGGGCATCCCCTCGTCCTGCAGTGTCCCTGTGGTCTTCTCGGTGGCCATGACGTTTGTGCTGTGAGGAGAACCACGCAGAGCTGCAGGCACCAGGAGCCCTCGGGGAACCCTCTGGGCCACCCGTGTCACCTGTGGGATGCTGTGCTCTCTGCTGTGGAGACAATGGTTTTCCCATTGCAATCCACTCCAAAACGCTGCGAGCAGCGTTGAGGAGGAGCCCTCCTACACTGACCTGGACCCCTGCCAGCGCAGCCGGTTTCTGCTGCACAGAAACACCTCCTCCGAAATTCCACGCACGCCCTTCTCTCTCCGGATTTCCTCTCGCCGGCCTCCATCCCCTTCGCTCTTGTGCGAGATTCCCGAGTTTGTCCTCCAGCGCGGACGCCTGTGCCGAGGGTGAGCAGCAGAGCAGCGGGGCGAGGGGGCCGCTCGGTGTCCCTTGGACGCGCGGTGTCCTCGCGGTGTCTGTGACGGCCGTGGTGCTGGTGCAGGGCAGGAGGCTGCGCTGGCCACGGAGGGTTCGTGGGGCTGCGCTGGCCATGGGGAGCCCTGGGGTGCCGTGGGGCTGCAGTGCTGGCACCGCACGGAGCTCCGGGCACCAGGAGCCCTCGGGGAGCCCTCCGGGCCACCTGTGTCACCTGCGGGACGCTGTGAAGGCAGCCCCTGCTCAGAGGCTGCACTCGGCAGTGCCCGCCGCCCCGGCGCCCCTGTCCCCTCGGGGCCGTGCAGCAAATACCTGTGCGCCACGATGGGGACACGAGGCCGTGGCATGGCGGGGCAGATGGCACCACGGCCTCTCCCTGGGCCTCCTGATCCCCTCGGGGCCATGTCGTAAATACCTGTGCGCCGTGATGGGGACCGTGTCATGGGGGGCTCAGGGCCCCAGAGCCTCTCCCTGGGCCTCTCCCATGCCTTCACGCGGCAGCCGGGCCAGCTGGGAGCGCCGTCCGGAGCTGCAGGAAGCCCCTGCTCCCGTCCCGCTCCCGGCAGCAGCGGCGCCTCCCCGAGCGCCGGGTCCCGTGGCGGGATCCCCGGGCAGAGCGCGGAGAGGAGCAGCTGGGGGCAGCCGGAGCAGGGCCCAGGCGGCCGCGCTGGGGGCTGCGCTCGGGGCGCAGGGACTCGGGGGGACCCCGAGCGCGCGGGGGCTCCCCGGCTCCCCGCGGCCCTGCTGCGGTCGGGCTCATGGGGCGCCGGGAAGGATGAGCTGCCATGGGACCCAGGAGGGCTCTGAGCCGGGGCAGGGGCTCCGCGGAGCAGCCCCGCGCTGAGCCCGCGTCCCTGTCACCTTGGGTTGGTGCAGTAAACACCTAGATGTGAACGTGCAACAAACCTCTGTGCTCCCTCAGCGGCATCGAGAGCGATCCGTCTTCCCCTGTCTCATCCCTTGATCGCAAGGATCCTGCAGACGGGAGCGCCGGGATGGAGCCGCGGGAAGCCCACTGCTCCCGGCAGCAGCGCCGTCTCCCTGGCCGCTTTCCCCAGGTCACTGCGCGGCACCAGGCAGCTGGGTCATGGCCCGGCTCCCCCATGGGTCCCTGGTCACAGCGAGGGTCTCCTTTGCATCCACATGCTGCTGAGGAGCTGCCGAGGCCCCGGGTGACACAGAGAGCCAGGCCCTGTCCCCAGAGGTCTCCGGGTGGCTGCAGAGCAGCAGTGTGCGTAGGGTCACGATCACTCCTCAGCCTTCTCACCGGCTCTCCCCACCTTTCCTCATGCCGGAGATGCTCTAATCCCTCTAATCTCAATAGCCTCTTGGTGGACTCGCTCCAGCAGCTCCATCTCTGGGATTCCTGGAACACCAGGAACAGGAGAGGAGGAGGATCTACTCCCTTGACCTGCTGGCATGGCTCTGTCCCATACACCCCAGGAGACCATTGGCCTTCTTGGCCACCAGGGCACCTTGCTGGTTCATGGCCACCTTGTTGTTCACAAGGACCTCCAAGTCCTTCTGTGCAGAGCTGCTCTGCACAACATGGGCCCCAGCCTGTGTGGGGGGTTATTTCTGCTAGTGCATGGGGCTGTTTCACCTCGAATTGTTGGCTCTGCAGACCCCTTCCTTGAACTCGATGAGGTTTCTTTGAAAGCAGCACAGCTCTCTGGGGCCTGGGCCACTCCTTCTAGTTTTGGGTCATCAGAAAAACCCACACAGGAGATTCCTGGAGTTCGTCCCATCCCTTGGAGAAGCTGGGATGGGAGAACTGCAATCTGGAGAAAGCACTGCAAGGACACGGCCCCATGGTGCACATGCATGTGCAGCGCAGGCAGGAAAAGCCCAGCACTGACACTGGTGGCTCCCAGCTGTGACCTGAAGGACTGACAAGAACGTGGTCAGCCTTGTCTTGAGGAAGGCTTTGGACACTGTCTCCTTCACTGTCTCCTTCACTTGGCCTGAGAAGGGGCAGAAGGGCAGAGCTCTGCATTGAGCACTAGGGGCACTAGGGGCACTAGGTCTAGCTGAAGGTCTCTGTCCCACTGGGTCACTCCTGGCTCCACTCTTGTTCAACGTCTTCCTCAGGGAGCTGGATGAAAGGACAGAGTCTCCTCAGCAAGTTTGCTGCTGATCCCAAACTGGGAGCAGTTGCTCGGACTGCAGAGGGCTGTGCTGCCCTCGGAGAGACTTGGACAGGCTGGAGAGAGGGGCCAAGAGGAGCCTCATGGAGTTCAAAGAAGGGAAATCCTGCATCCTGCTCCAGGGGGGAAACATCCCATGCAGCAGGAGAGGTTGGGGCTGAAGTGCTGCAGAGCAGCTCTGCACAGAGGGAGAAGGAGCTGGGGGTCCTGCTGGACAACAACTTGCGGCCAGGGCTAGAGGAGCTCCCTCAGCATCACACAACCTCCAAGCCCCGGGTAGCTCAGAAGGAACCGCCAAGTTCTGCATCCAGAGGAATAGCTCCATGCACAGGCTAGCACCGACTGCCTGGAAAGCTGGAAAAGCCAACAGCATCAGGAGAGGCATCAGGGGAAGTGTCACCAGCAGGTCGAGGAGCTGATCCTGCCCCTTGAGGAAGCCCTAGTGAGGCCACAGCTGAAATACTGGGTCCAGTTCTGGGCTCCCCAGTACAGGAGAAATACGGAGCTGCTGGAGCAAATCCACTGAAGGGCTACTAAGATGGTTAAGGAGCTGGAGCCTCCGTGATAGACAGATCAAGAGATTGGGATTGTTCAACCTGGAGAAGAGAAGGCTCAGGAGGATCTTAGCAGTGGGTGGCGGGGGAGTAAAGAAGAGAGAGCAAGTGCTGACTGAGAGGACAAGTCGCAACTGGCACAGTCTGAAATATGGGAAATTTCACCCAAGAATAAGAAAATACCTCTTCACTGTGAGGAGGGTTGAACCCTGGGATGGGCTCCCCGGAGATGCTGTGGAGCCTCCATCCTTGGAGATATTAAAAAGCTGACCTGGCCATGAGCAGCCCGCTCCCGTTGGCTCCCTCAGAGCAGAGGGTTTGTACTAGAAGCTCTGCAGAGCTCCATGCCCACCTCAACCGTTCTGGATTCTGCAGTGGCAATTGAGATCCGTATCCACAGCCTAGGGGGGCTGTGGGTCTCTGGCCTGTGGGTCAGGTCTGCTCTGGGGGCTGGAGATGAACCACAGGACACGTGGTTCTGGAAGAGCTTCAATCGGCTTTTATTGACAGATCCAAACAGCAGCATCCTAAAAACAACCCCAAGAGTTGCCCAGGTAGTGAGCAAGGGTCTCGCACACCTGAAGCTGAGAAAGGTGGGTCTTCAACAGCTTAATATTGCAGTGGGCTGAGGAAAGAGCCCTTCCTCCCGTCCCTCCTTCCCTCCCTCCCCCCATATACACACCAAGAAGCGCCCCGGCCCCAATAAACAGTGCTCAGTACAAAATAAACCAGCGGGCCACGTGGAGCCCACGCCGCACCGGAGAACCTGGCTCCACGCACACCTCCAGGGAAGTCCCACCACCGCTGCCGGCCCCGTGGCCTTAGGAAGGCATTTGAGCTGCTGCAGAACCTCCCTCCTGGGCCCGGGGCGGCCAGGTCTGCCCCTCGCAGAGCCCAGCGGCTCTGCCTGCTCTCGTCTGCCGCTGGTGGCCGGTGGCCCTGCTGGTGGCCGGTGTCCCTGCTGGTGGCAGTGACCCGCAGGGCCGGGAGGGCGGCGATACTGGCGTGGAGGGCAGGTGCCAAGGCTGCTCCGGGCCTTGTCCCCAAGCCGGAGGGACCTCCTTGCTCCCAGCCCGCCTGCCTCTCTGCCCCACATCACTGTTTCTAAGAGTACCATGGAGAGGCTCCTAGGCAGTGTTCCTACAGCTCCAGCACCCGCTCTGCTTCCCACTGGGTCGAACTGCCCCGGGGGCACCGCTCTCTGCCCCCTTTGGGCCAAGGCATCTGAGACCCCCAGCACAGGTGCCCTGTAGTAGCCAGCCAGGCATCTCTGCCAGCCCCAGTGAGGGGCACGGGACAGCCTTGGGATCAGAGCCCTTCTCCGACATCATTTCTCCGAGAGTAAAGCCAAGAAAGGGATCCACAAAGCAGGAACGCAAAACGAGGAGACACGGCAGCAGCAAGAAGCTGTCCCCCAAGGCTGTGGGGAGGAGGCCCTTGCCCCCAAGGCAAGGCAGAGGGGAGAAGGGCACGGGGCTGGGGCAGGTGGTGGTGCTGGCCTGGGGACCTGGGGGAGGCCCGTTTGCTTCACGCACCCAGGAGCTTCTTGACCATGTAGCCTGGCATGCTGTAGAGGAAGAGGGCCACCATGATGAGGAGCAGTAGGGCCAGCACGATCTTGATGATGAGCCACTTGTAGCGGGTGCAGATGAGGTATTTGATGGACTTGAGTGGGTTGAGGAACCAGATGAAGGATGTGTCTGGGCGGCTGTTGGGAAAGAAGCAAAGAAATCGTAGAATCATTATGGTTGGAAAAGACCTTCATGATGATCGAGTCCAACCATAAGCCCATTGCGACCATGTCTGCTAAACCATATCCCTAAGTGCCTCACCTACATGTTCCTTCAACACTGTTGAGAATGGTGACTCCACCACTTCCCTGGACAGCCTGTTCCAATGCTCCACCACTCTTTCCGTGTAGAATTTTTTCCTAATATCCAACCTGAACCTTTCCTGGCTCAACTTGAGGCCGTTTCCTCTTGTCTTGTTTTGGGGAGTTATTTTGGAGAAGAGACAGACCCCCCACCTCACTACAACCTCTTTTCAGGTAGTTGTACAGAGCGTTGAAGCCTCCCCTGAGCCTCCTCTTCTCCACACTAAATCACCCCAGCTCCTCAGCTGCTCCTCACAAGGTTTTGAAGATGAGGAAGGTTTCCAACAGAGGCCAGCAGGTTTTGTACCAGAAGGACTAAGGCAGGGGCATGAGGGCAGTCAAATGAAACTGATGTTCTAGAAACTGGTACTAGAGGAGGAAGAGGAGGTGGGAGGCTGGGAAAGGAGGATGAAGCTTAAGAAGACAGAGAGAGGAGGGAAAGAATAAGGAAGGGCAGGTGGGGAAGTGACTAGAGGGCAGTGGGGTGAAGCAGGAGAGATGCCTCTGCCCCTTCTACCCCCAGCACCCTTCCCATGGCCCTCATTCCTACACCCCCAGATATGGGAGCCCTTCCTCCCTCCCCAGGCTCCTGCCCCAGGATGCAGCATGTGCCCCAGGCCAGGGCTCTCCTCCTCACTTGGGTTTCTCCAGCGGGTCGGGCTCGTTGCGGGCCAGCCCGGCAGGGGATTTCTCTGCCTCCTCGGCTGTCAGCAGGTGAAGTTCAGCCTCAACTTTGCCCTGTGGGGAGCAGAGGAAACCCGCTGAGAAACAGGCAGCGCTCACCACAGCCCCCGGAGACCCTGCCAGCCGGGGACATGGTGAGCAGAGGGGTCTGCAGTAGCTGTGGAGGGGATCTGCAAAGGAGCACCCCTGTACACAGAGGGTGCGATCGCCAGCACAGAGAACCCTCCCACCCCTACCCGTCCTTACCGTGATCTCCAGCTCATCATTTTCATCCCTGGCTACAAACGGCCACCAGCCCTTCACCCGCTTCTGCTTGAAGATGGAGACCATGGGCAGCTCGGCCTCGTTCGTCACCATCTCCAGGCTGCACTGCTTCGCAGTCTTGGCTCCCCGCGGAAAGCGGTTCAGGTCCAGCTCGATTGCCCCTGGGAAGAGAAGGTTGGATAAGGACCAGGGCTGTCCTTCCAGGCTCTGTTCCTACATAACTCTTGTCTCATCCCACATCCCTTCCTCCTCCACCATCCACGTGATCACCACCATCCTCCATCCTCCACCATCCCAGCTTCCCTGTCACCCCAGCCATCCTCCCCACTTACCAAGGAAATCATCAGCTGAGAAGTGGTCGGCGTCCCAGACCTGCAAGGTGAGGCGAGCCGGGATCTTGTACTCGGTCTCGTCCCAGGAGAACATGGACTCCTTCTTGGAGATGACGATCTTCTCCTCTGCCATCAGGTAGTCGAAGGGGAAGATGTAGCGCCAGTTGAAGTTGCCCTCACCGGTGAGTGAGTGGTAGTGGACATCTGTGTCTTGCTTGTCCTCCTGCTGGCCCTTCAGCCACCTGCAGGGCCAGAGGGGTGACAAGGGTGACACACATTAGCAGGAGGGAGGAGAGGCCACAGTGCCATCCTGTGCATGCATCTGGTTTGTCTGCAGGCCAACAAGGCATGGACAGGCTGGAAGGACTCAGGAGTCATGAGCAATGGCCTGGGGTTGCTCAAATCCCCATGGCAGCCTCTGAAAAGGCCACAACGGCATGAGGAACCTAAGGGGAACATCGGGTGAAAACAATGTGAGTTGTGAGGAAAACACAAGCTGGTTGTCAGGGTCCTTCTCTGGGCAGGGGAATGTTAAAGGGATGGAATGGAGCAGAGAACAATGCTGGGAAGTCTGGAAGAGAGCTGTGTATGAGGAGGGTCTATGTGTCTGAGACACCCTGGAGGGCTGGAACTTTAACGGGTGCTTCTATGAACAGAACATCAGGTCTAGAGCTACCAACAACCTGCTCCACCACCAGGATTTAGCTGCGTGCTGGCAGCTCAGGAAAAACATGTCTTGTGAAGAACTGGTATGTGAAAATGTGGGTTCCCTTGTCTCTGGCACAGGCACGTTTTGGAAGTGGTCCTCCCTGGCAGCTGGATGAGAGAGGAGCAGAGGAAATCCCTTGAATCCGGATCCAGATGCTGGAAGTGCAGGTGTGTTGGGCTGAGGAACACACTGGGGACACTGAGACCAGAGCCAAGGGGGACAGAGGGGCTGTGTATCGGGAGCTATGGATGGGGGAAGCAGACCTGAGGAATAGCCTGTTCTCAGGTCCCGTCCAAAGGCAGAGGGAGAGAAGAGACCAAGCAGCAAGGCTTTGGCCATTACCCCCGACACAGATGCCAGATACCGACTTTCCCACCAAGGAAGCATCATCTTCCACAACCATCCTATGGATGTTCCAGATACTGACCCCGCTGCTCAAAGCTGGGCAACCAGGCTAGGCAGTGGAGACAGGCACATGCAGAAGGTCAAGCAGCCACCAAGGGAGGCAAAGAGAGCATGAAACTCAACAAGAGCGGGGATGCTACCCGGCCCTCCCCATGTGCCACCCCTTCCTGGCTGCAACATGGACACCCCTCTCCAAAAGCAGCCCTGGACCAGCAGCAGGATCCTCCTGAGGAGAAGGAGAAGAGGTGGCACCGGCCAGCCCCACCGCACGTACCCCCTGACGAAAATGTCGCTGGATTTCTCGCCAGTGAAGTAGTCGTCGTCCTCCAGGATGACCTCGTCCGTGTTCCACACTATCACTCTGAGCTCGTATCTGCAGGAGGAAGGGAGATAAAGAGGAATGGTGGGAAGGGGCAGGAGGAGGTGGGCTGGGAAGGAGGGAATGGGGTGCTGCTGCAGGAAACCGGGGCCAGGCACGTTGAGTGCAGGGCTCTGCTCTCAGGGTCCTTGTCCTAGGAGTGGGCCAGAACACGGAGGGGAATCACAGAATCACATAATGGTTGAGGTTGGAAGGGACTTCTAGAGATCATCTAGTCCAACCTTCCCGCTCTAGCAGGAACACCCAGAGCAGAGGGCAGCATCCAGGTGGGTTTTGGAGACCTCCAAAACCCGCCTGGGGAATCACACCTGAGCTCAGATGCATCCCAGGAAGGGTCAGTGGGGCAACAGAGGGAATTTTTTCTCATGTCCATCTACTCTGAACTGCTGCATGAACCACCCCAAAGGCTCTAGGAGACAGCATAGGCTTGTCTTAGGTAGATTTGGGGTTACAGTGGGATCTGCTGGCCCTGCAAAACAGCCCGAGTTCAGCTCTTTTTTCCCAGCTTACCACTGGAAAAAAGGGCAGAATTTATCTCCCAGCTCCAAGGGGATTCCCTCTGCATCCCAACATCTGGAGATGGGCAAAAGGGGCCCAAAGCCTGGTCTAGTTGTATAAGAAAGGGCTAGGATGGAGGCCAAAGATCTCTAAAACGAGATCTAGACAGGCTGGGCCTCAGAGGGACAGAATGGGATGAAGAACTCCTTGTTATTCAAGGAGTTATCCTTGAATCCTTTATCCTTGAATCCTTTTCTTGTCCCAATTCCCAGTCAGGCTGGGAAACTCTCCTCTCATGGAAAGGGCTCATGGATGTCTCCAGCCTTAGGATCTCTGGACCTACCAGCATGGTTTGGGGTTCCCAGGCTAACAGCTGTGCTGAGGTGTTAGTAAGGTAAGTACTAAGGTCAGTACTGCTAAGGTGGGACACGGAGAAGCAGTAGAATAAGGGAGAAGCAAAGCTCCACCCCCAGGTTTTTCCTGGGGTTTATTGGCTGGGCGATTCCTTACTTCTTTGGTTTCCTAGGAGAAATATCAATGGCAGGGCCCGGTGCCGGCATATCCATGGGGAACATGTCCACCCACATCTCCAGGCGACCCTGCAAGGTTGGAGAGGTGCAGTCAGGTCCTCTAGATCTTCCTTGCCCGAAGAGGCCTGCAACCATTCCCCCCAGCTCCTCCTGCCCTGCAGCAACAGCAGGGCTGTTCCAGACCAGACAGGGTGGTGTAGGACCTGGATCATCACCCTAAACCCCACCAGATGTGGGGCAATGCAGGACCTGGAGCAGCACATTGAACCTTGCCAGAGCTGGGCAGGCACCCAGTGCTGTTGGTCCTTCATTGCCTCTTTAGGACGAGTTATTCCTTGTGTGGCATGGGCGAAGCAGGGAACCCAGAGACTTGGGGGTGTGAAATGGGGGCCAGCTGGAGATGAAGATGTGGCCAGCTGGGGTCAAACGCAGGATGTTCCTCGTCACGTCCAAGCGCCACTCTTTGCAGGCTGCCTCCCTCCCCACTGTTCCCCATGCTGAGGTGGGTTGCAGCTGCCCTGCCCGGCTGAGGTCTCTGCTCCCTGCCTTGCCCCTGCTGCTCTGGGGCTCTGGGGACCTGTTCGATGCCCGGCTTGTCAGGGTTCAGCAGCGGCCGTGTCTCCACGTGCTCGGGGACCAGCCTGCAGCCTGCTCGTGGGATGTCTTCCCAGTGGCGCAGCACGCTCAGCGCGAGGTGTTCGTCTGTCTGCTTCTTCTGGCCTGTGTGGGTAAAGGGAGAACTGAGTCTGGAGAAACAGGCAGAAGGGACTCCAGGGAGAGCTGCTCCTCCACCACAAGCAGGACCCAAACTCGTACTGACTGCAATACCCGCAGTCTGGGCTTCCAAACCTCTGATGATATCTCCTTTCCCAAGGAAAAAGGAGCTCCTCTTGGCCACCTTTTCCAGATCCTACCAGCTCTTAGGCAGCAGAACTACCTAGTAGTTGCTCTTCTCCATTTCCTGGTATCCACTTTGCCCTTGCATCACTGCTTCCTAACTCCTCTTTTGCTCCTTTCTTTGCTCCTAACCATCTGCAGAGAAGGTCCAGATCCCCTACTAGTCTCTGTTTTCCCAAGCTAAACAAGCTCTGCTGACACTGCTGCCCTCCTTGGTACCCCTGCTGGTCTGTACTCAACTTTGTTGAGGTTGTACGAGTGATTTGGACACCACCATTGCTTGGGGATGCAGCTATGCAGACAAGGGCTTCCTAAACCCTGGAAGGAGCAGGATGGGATGATTAAATTGTTCTTTGGAGATAAACTACCAGGAGGAAGTTCTCAAAGGTAGCTTTAATGACGCCATGCCATGGAGGATCATGAGCAATTTGGATAGCGACCTGATGGCCTGTGTGGTCTGTAAGACACTGGCTAGGTGGTGGCAGGTCCCACACTAGGTGGTGGCTGGAGGGACCTCACAGTGCTGAGTGGGGTAATGGGATTCAGTTCTGCATGATGATGGGAAACCCCAGCCTCCTGCTCCCCTTCCCACATTCATGCCATGGGGCAGGTACCGTTTTCATCCTCGATCTCCGTGGGGCCGGTGAAGACCCTGTTGGCGACTTTCACTCTTCCTCCTGGCCCAAAGTGCGGCCCGTCCACCTTGCCCTCTTTGCACAGCTTGGACAGGATTTGGGAGGGCTTCATGGGGTCCCGCCAGATGTTATACCCGTGTCTGTGAACAAGAGGGCAAGGTCAGAGGAGTAGGAGCAAGATTTGCAGGAAGGAGTTTTGTTTCCAGCTGCCAGGAAGGTAAACGCTCCTGTCCAGGATTAATAGGAGGAGCTGAGGCTCCAAATGTGAAACTTCAGAGCAAAACAAGGCCACCTGTGCCCCAATTCTACGCTTTGCCAATACCTTTCTACCCCAGTCCTTTCACTCTATGTGCTGATCCAGA
Source organism: Rhynchotus rufescens (assembly GCA_032273925.1). NCBI lineage: Eukaryota > Metazoa > Chordata > Aves > Tinamiformes > Tinamidae > Rhynchotus > Rhynchotus rufescens. The sequence goes on along the minus strand of JAVCKT010027512.1, from coordinate 40,639 downwards.
TCTGCAATCCCCAGTGCACTCTGCTTGACTACCAAAGCTCAGCTCTGCTGGTTTGGCCTAACTGCTATTTCAGCAATGATTTCACTTCCATACTTAGACTCCCCTCCTCAGCCCCTTCTTCTTTGCTTTGTGCTCCTGCTTATAACTTGGTCTACTGCTACCCCATTGCGGTGGTCACAAAGTCCACGTCAAGAGTGAGGACACAACACAGATCTCCTCATGAACAGGCAATAAAAGAGGGAGATTCCTGCAGGAAATTTAGACCTAGCATGGAAGATGAGCCCGAGGTGGTTCCAGGCAGGAGGCTGGACAGGCAAAGCTTTATCATACATGGAATAAGTCTGTGACACGCCACATGTAGCTCGGTGCTTGCTGTAGTAGCGGTTCTCCAGGTCAATCTTGGTCTCTCCGATGAGGTCGTCGGTCCCCACCAAGTCCCAATCATATATAGCCACCGTTAGCATGGACTCCATGGGGAAGGTGGCCTCAATGTCAAAGGATCTATGGCAGGAGAAAGCAGATGGAAAAGGAGAACAGATATTGGTGGGTTTGGATGGTGCATAAGGTAGACATGGGTGAGATGGGTTTGCTGTAATCACTGGTCAGTGTTTAGTTGTATCTGCCATTGCAATACCTTCAGCTTAGGCATTAGAATTACTAATTCTCTGCATGAACTGTTTCGGAATCAGCCCTAGACATGAGGTGGATCTTATGGATGGTCTTATGTGGGTGTCCCAATAGCCCTGAAACTAAGTTTGTGTCTCTGGAGACCTAGGTGACACTGTTACTTGGGTTTATGCTCCCTAAAGTAGGTACCTATCTTGATTAGATGCGGATTCAACACTCTTCATCACTCTTGTCAGTGTTGACCAGATTGCTGACAAAGAATGGCAGATGACTTGAAGACATCTACACTGCATACAAGGAAAGTTCAGTGTGATCGGTCCCATTTTTGACCCCAAGCTGTGGCTGTGGGATGTGTGGGTGCAGGTCCAAGAGTAGCTTAGCTCACTTTTCAGGGAGTGGACAGGTAAGGATTGGGGCAACTCACTTTCCAAAGACAGGGTTCAGCTGCTTGGAGATGTAGTTTTCCTTGTCTTTGATGTCTGTCTTCCCCAGCTTGATGGCAATATAAGGATCAGCTTTGCCGTTGATGTCAGCTGGATGTAGGTCTGTAGCCTGCAGGGAAAAGACAAGATACATCAGCCCTCAGTCTCTCCAGTTCAACCTCTTCACCAAGCTGGCCCACAACAGCAGACTCAGGACTCGCCCAGTGATGCAGCATAGCATCGTACCTTGGCCTACCACGTGGTTATACTCACTCGTACAATATAGACCCGGACCAGCACGTTGATGGGGTCGTTGCTGGGAATTCCCTGGAACATGCCGAAGTTGGGATCGTACCCTGCCTCCTTGGTGATATCGTCGGGGAGAGGCACTTTGTAGACACACATGGAGCCCTAGTGCGAGGGACAGCCTGATTAGTCATGTTGCTCCAGAGGCTCAGGGTAAACGGACCATCCGAAACCACCCTTCCCAAAAGCCAAGTTTCAAGCCAAGTCTTTATTTCCAGACGTGTTTTGTAGTATAGAGGCAAGCTCTGTAAGCTTCTTCTGCTTCACAAGTGCCCCTGTCAGAGGATGCAACCATGAGCAGAGAAATTGGAGAAACCAAAGGAGGCTTGCAGGGGAATATGACCTGAAAAGAGCTCATGGATGGGAGATTGCAGGAATAAAACTGGCCAAAAAGCAATAACAATGGAAATAAGTGTTAGCAAGGGAGGGCCTGGGAAATCCAGGAAGTGTCAGGTGGAACACAGTTCATTTCCATGCTCCAGGACTATCTGATCTTAGGTAAGGTGGGGAACTGCCAGCTCATCTCCTCTCCTAAACAAGCAAAGAGTAAAACTGGCATCAACAGGCTTCATCTGACCAAGATCACCCTCTCCAACAAGCAGGGACACGACTTATATCCACAGTGAGTAATAAAGAGGATCTACTTTTCCCCTGGCCTTCTGTAGGAATCACTTAAGATCTGTGATGCACTCCCTGAAGCCATCTGATTCCTGCGACTATCCTTGGAGGTTTTGCCTCCCGCAAGGAGATGTGGTTGGGTCAAGGCAAGCTGGCATCTGTTGCATCCAACCTCCTTTAGCTAATGCACCTTCAGGAGAGAAACCCATAGGCAAGGGTTCCCCAAGCTGACCAGACCCAGTAGCCAGGCTCACTTTGAACCTCCCCACTATCCGCTCCTCTTCTGTTGCGTTGTCATCATTGTCCCCGATCTTCCCACGGAGCAGGTTGAAGGTGTGCAGCCAGTCCTCAAAGTAATCAAACTCTGTTTCCAGCTCTTTGTTGAAGACCTATGATGCCAGAAAATGGAGGAATCAAGTAAACAAAAATATGAGGAAAATATCTAGTGGAATATCCAAAGAAGCTCAAAGTGAGCGTGGACACCTTAGTTCCCAGGGTCTAATTTCCTAGGATAGGAAGTGGTTGGGTCAGGGATATCGGCGTGGACCTTTATGCTGCAAACTGATTGTGTTCAAGAGGGAACCTCAACTGAACAGGCTGTGCAACTATTCCCTTTGTGTCTAATCTGGGTTCAAAACCCTTCCCGGCCCCAGATCCACTGACTGTTAATCCGAGCAAAGCCCATGGACCACTAGATTGGACCAGGGCATTTCCGTGTCCTGAGTTTCGGCCAGGCTGGCCATGGCCCTCAACTTGCCTGCTTACTCTTGCTGACTGCAACCCGGGGTGCAGTTGGCCGTCACTGCTGCAAGTTTCCACTACTGGCTGTCCTGACTGTCCCCAGAATCCCAGGGCTTTTTCTGCAGAGCTCATTACCTCTGATTCTCTCCATTTATTGAGAAATTTCAGCAGTCCCAAGACACGTCTTACCGATGGTTGGCTACCCCTCAGACATAGAGGTGCATCTTGCTGTGTTTGATCCATTCTGCTGAGATCTGACTTCCAGCCTGCTGTCAAGCAGATAGAGCCTCCTCCTCCTCCCTCTGCCAGCACACGTACCTTCAGTTCATCGATCTTCTGCTTGTTCTTCTTCTCAGGAAGCTCAGGGGCTGACTGCTGCTTCTTCTTCTTGTCATCTTTGGCTACCTTGGACTTCTCCTTGTTCTTCATCTGACCCTTGGTGCCTTTCATGGGAGAGTCATCAAGTTTGATTTCTGAATCCGAGGGGAAGCGACGGAGATGGAGGAAATGGAAGTGAGAGTGGGGAGGAGCAGAGGAAGACAGGGAAGGCGGACATGATCACAGGTACTCAAACAGAAGCATGAAAGCTGACAGCTGCTGCTGCTTGCAACTCCCACCCCAGTCCTACAGAAACCCTTTAAACCCTGTCCTGCCTTTCCTTAGCGCAGGTCACAGCATTTCCAGGAGCTCAGAGGTCTCTGTGTAAAGGGCTTCTAGAGCTGACCTGAGCAGGAGTCATTTGGAGCACTGTGAAACGTAGACTGAGAGCACTAGCTAACCCGCTGTCTAGCTTCAGTAGCAGAGAAAATATCTGATTCTACCCATTCCTTTCTTCCACCTTTCCTTGTAGTACGAAACCCTCCCTAGTCTTCCTTGAAGATCTCCCAATCTCACTTTTCTCTCTGCTGTGACCTCGAAGCCACCAGTGACAGCGTTGGAGATAAAGGAGCGACCAACATCAAGGGCGACGGCTGCCTAGAAAGGCATGGGCCACCTTGGAGACATCTCCCACCCGTGTGGGATCCCCGGGCCTGGCTGCCCCTGTCCCGCTTGCTGTCCAGCTTTCATGAGTGCTGCACAATGCAGATGACAACGGACAGGTGACAACAGAGACACCCTTGATGTGGAGGAGAAAAGGAGGAAGGAAGAGCAGAGCAAAGGGGAAACGGGTCCTCAGAATGACTGACAGAGCAAGGAGGGACAGGAGGCATCCCCCAAGGGCTCTGCTCTGACAGCAAGCCCAGGCAGAAGCTGCTCGGGCTCCTCTTCAAGATCTGGCCTCAGCTTTCTTTAGGCTAGTCTTTAAATGGAAACTAAGCCCTGTATCTTTCCTCGGCTAATGGATTCTGCATGAACAAGACAACAATCTCCTGTGGACGCAGCGTATGTCGAGAACAGAGGAAGAAGGCAGTGCAGGAAATTCAGTGCTCTCTGCTGCTACCCTTCTTCACCCCACTGCCCATTCAGTATGATGCCCATTCAGTTTGAGGCATCTTCAATGCTGCATACGAGCTACTGCCCCTGACTCCTTGAGAGAAAAAGGCACTTAGGGCTTAGTTCATCTCGTTTTAAGATAATATCCAAAACAGGTGAGAGAACTTGCCCCAGAAGTTTTAGTTTTCTTCTAGAATACCAGAAAAGAAGAGCTCTATGCTGAAGATAAAAGCAGCCAGATTAAATGAATCCTGAATGTTTTGTCTTGTTGATGCTTTCCTGGCAAAACTGGGGCAAAACAAGAAACCCTCCGTGAAGTCTCTGCCGTGGTGGGAAGGGGACCTCTGTAAAGATGACTTCAAAGTATCTATTCCTTGCTTTTCCCAATGGATTTTGAACATACGGCTTTGGAGCTAATGTAGATGCATGGCTACTGACTTTTGACTGCACAAAAATGCCCTCAGTCAATAACACAAATCCAACCATTAACCTCCTTGCTTGCATACAGCCTTCCTTCCAGCACGGAGCTGGAGGCTGCCACGCTCTGAAAGGGAGTCATCTGAAATTTCCATCCTAATATGACAGCCCAGCACATCCCACACCGTGTCGGCATTCCCCAAAACGGGTTCCCCAGCACGCCAGGGGTATCTGACCAAGCAGAAGAGCAATCGTATGCGCTAAGTTGGGTACCCAGGCACCAAAAGGAATCGGGGTCCTGTTTTCCCTGCCCCAGCTCACAAACAGCTCACCCTCTGCAATTTCCATCTCGTCCTTCTCCTCCGCTTCGGCTGCGGCCGCTTCCTGCTGCCGGAGTTGCTGGGAGAGAAATCAAATGAACAACGAATGGACAACAGCACTGAGGTCCCTGTGCTCACTGGAAGTGTCTCCAGAGTCACAGCTCTCTCCTCGTGATAGCAGGGAGCTGGGATCTCGCCGAAATGGAGAAATCAAAGTTGCTCCATAGAGTGTCCTATATTCTAGATATAGTCTAGATATATTCTAGATATAGTCTAGATATATTCTAGAGTATTCTATATTCTATAACCATATTCTGAATATAAACAAGGCAAAATCAGTGCGCTCCAGCTCTGCCAGTCAAAAACCTCGTTGACTTTCAGGCATGGTCATCAAGGAGGGCAGCATGGCCCTAACCTGACCAGGCTTCCCTGGTCTCTGTAGGAACAACCTTCTCTCTCTGTCCTATTAGGCACCTAAAGCAGTTTTTAGGCTTGCCTTTAGACATCTAAAGAGGTTTATGCCTCTTTAGGTTTGTTTTAAGTTTGTGTCTCTCCTGGAAGCTGGACAGAGCTGAGGCAAACGAGGATGGCTATGGGTTATCCAGCAGGCTGGAGGACTTCTCCAGGTCAGGGATGCTGGTGGTGATAAGATCCTTTAGTTTTAAGGTTCTTCTTTGTAACAGAAGGGAACAACCTCTTCCTAGGTTTGTCTACATACACTGCTCCACTGCTCTGCACCCACCTCCTTCATTGTCTCAATTGAAGCGAAGTACTTGGACCACCAGTCCAGCATGCTCTCATCCGGCTCCTCCTCTTCTACTTCCTCTCCTCCTCCTCCTCCTCCTCCTCCTTTCTTCTTCTTCTTCTTTTTCTCCTTCTCTTCCTCAGACTGCAGGAACAAAGGAAGCAAAGCCACAGAAGAAGAGGGATCAGATGGAAGTAAGATGTGTCTCCAAGTGCCAAGGTGGTCGGTAAAGCACTTGGGAAGGCAGATCGCTCCTGGCTGGGCTGTTTCGTTAGCACCTGTCCTCTTTCAGCAGAAAAACTGGAGAAACTGAGGCACAGAGGGGCCAAACAAGGTGCCCAAGGCTCCAGATACCATCAGTCCTAAACCTGAGCTGGCCTCACTTGGTCCATCACCACTTTCACCCATGCACTACATGGTACCTCCCTGTCCCACCCACTCAGTGGTGTCACCATTAAGCCTTTTGGAGCTGGTAGCACTCCAGATAGCAGTGGTGGGAGCAATTATCATGCACACTCGTGGGGTGCTGACCCTCCCAGAGCAGCGATGCTCTGCAGTGCTCACCCAGAAGTATCTCCAGATTTGCAGTGCTGTAGCTGTGGTCTAAACAACACTGTGTTGACTCTGCCTTGGGATGAAGGATCCATGGTCTCCACTTATGTGGAGCCCAAGTCTTGGATCCAGGATCAGCCCAGCTCTATTTTAACCCAGCAGGACAGAAAAGGCAGAGGTTCATCAAAAGCCACACGGAGGGGTAGGATGGGGAGTGCAGGGGTAGGAGGAGGGGTGCACAGCACATCCATCACTTACCACGTCCACCTTCACCACTGCGTCCGAGTTCTGCAGCCATGGGTGAGAGGGAGCAGTGAGAGAGGAGAGCAGGTTAGTGGGACACCGGCGCTGCCCAAATGCAGCTGAGTCCAAACGCACTCAGCGCACGCTTGCACGGTGAGCTGGGAGCAGGCACAAGGATGCAGGCACCAAAGGGCCTGCGTCCTTCAATGAAGAGCCCTGCTGGGAAGCTGGACGTACAGGGGAGACCCACTGAACCCACCTCCTCTTGGTAGACCTCTACTAATGAAGAACCACGATCCCCGCTTCCAAAGGAGAGCTTTGGAAAGGTAACTGGACCTGGAAAGGTACCTGAGCCTGGAAAGGTAACTGGGCCTGGAAAGGTACCTGGGCTTTTGGTGTGGGCACCACCACTTTGCTTTTCTTTTTGTCTAGCTAGGCAGGTTTGCAAGTTTTGTGGCAGGTTTCAGCAGCACACACATGCCAGGGCTTTGCCAGGGCTTTGCACAAACACACACATGTTCCAGGTCTTCTTGAACTGTGGGAACTGTGTGAACACACTCCTTGGGAATGCAAATTCCCAGCTCTTTGTGCACCTTCTGGGAACACTGTGTGCAGGTGCCCGTGCAAATCCCTCGAGGGTTCGTGGCGCGTGCACATCTGCTTGGGTGTGCATGAGCGTGCGCCTCTGCGCAGAGCTGCTTTTGCATGTGCTGTGGTCTTCCTGGAAATGCACATTTGGGATCAGCAGCGTGTCCTTAACTACTTGCTGCTCCTCTGTGCCACCTGCATCTTGAGAGGCGTGGGAGGCTCAGATTTGTGGTGCAGGGAAATTGCCCCAAGCCCTTTTGCAGGCTGCAAAACAAGCATTTCAGAGAACTGAAGTGTAAAGAAGGGAGAAATACCAGGGAAACCTGTCTGTAAAGACCATATACCCCTTGGAGGGGCAGGATTGCTTCAGCTGTGCACGTGGAGAAGCAGCGATGGGCTGTTTGGGTCTGCAGTGCTCACAGAACCGTGCTGCAGCTAGAACAGCACAAGCTCATGGGTGTCCGTTCCTATCCATCTGTCCTTGGATGCAAACATAGGAATACCTAATTTCCTTAGCCTGGGACAATCTTTATTATTTTATTTATTTTTATCTTTATTTTTGTCTTTATTTTTATCTTTATTTTTATTCTCTCTGGTCAGCAAGCACTAGCTCAGCCAGGACACAAAGTGACTAAATTGTATAACCGACTATGAACCCCAAGACCTTTAATTCCAGGCATCAATCCAATTCCATGTCCAACAGAACAAGGTGACCTGTGCTTCAGGGGGGAGCCCTTGGATGTTTGCAACGAAGCTTTTGAGATATGCAATATTTGAGATGCAGAAAGAGAAGATGAGGTAGCGCTCACACGTGGGTACTCACAGCTTCCAACTTGACCATCGTCTCCATCTTCTTGATGGGAACCTCGGGTTCCATGTTGACCACAATCTCCCCTGTGGGGCGAGAGCGAGGGCCTCTGTTGGCCATTGCCAGGTAGCCATTGAGCAGTTTGACTGGACAGAGGACAGAGAAAGAAAGAAAAGGAGAGAGAAGCGATAGTGCAGGGTAGAAACTGAGGGCTCAAGAGAAGTCCTACAGGCTTCAGGCAGGAGTGATGTTGGTCAGATAGCGACAAAAGCAGGGAAATGAGCACATTGGTTGGGATTCAAACAGCGGTCACCTCACTGTCAGGGGCACTGCTGGTCTTGCTGCTGTCCTCATGACATTCAATCTCCCCTTGCTATAAATGTCCAGAGGGGGTATCTCCATCTGAGCAGGGCATCCCAGGTTTTCCTTATAATTCCTGGATATCAAAGTTCAGTCTAGCCTAGGGCACAAGTCCTGTCCCGTGGACATCAAAGTACTTGCAATGACCTGATGATGAATCTAGTCCTGCAGATTATGTAAGTGTTTTGGCTTTATCTCCTCCACGGGAGCCTGAGCTGTCTGTCCTGGAGCTCTTCAATGTATCATCAATGGAAATCCAAATACAGTCATCAGAGTTTAAGGCAGAGTTAGGGCAGTTTATTTCAGACTTCAGTGCTGTGTACCAACTAGATGACCAGCTCGAATGGAGACTCTAAGGTCACACACAGCAGCTAGGACCACCCAGGGTCCCCGCATGGACTCTGCTTAGTCAACATACTGATGCATGAGGCAATTGAACAACCACACACGGGCTAAAACACAAACTGTGCATGGCTCTGAATGCAAGAAGACAAGTGTGGAGCTCGTTGCTTCATATACCAGCTTGATGGGACCTCAAACCTCTCCTGTCACCAGTGGGGTGGGATCCCTGAGCAAAGCAAGAGGTGGTTTGCTGGGTGGATCATGGCAGGCCTCAGCCACCATGGATGGAGCTTTGCAGTCTTTACCCAGGGAATAACAGCACTATGAAGGGCCCATTCATCTCCCAGACTTAAGGAACATTTGGAGATTATAGAGACATAGAAAACAGGTACGTTAGAGGTGAATTAGCCTTTCTTGTCTTGCAAGCATCAGGAAAAGCAGGCAGTTATCAGATGTTCCATGGTTTCCCAGCCCCTTGGTATGAACCCTTCATATCAGCCCCCTTGATACGAATCAGTTCACTTAACCAACAAGCAAACTGTTGGGACAACAAGCAAACAATGTCCCTTAGTCCTAACAACCCACTACCCATCTCCTCCTTTTCCACCTCCAAATTGTGTGCAGTTCCCCACGGATGTCCCACACCGGCCTGTTCCCCTTGACCCAAGCCTGGTACCTGTCATATTCCAGTGTTGGGCCTTCTTATCCGGTGGGCGATAGATGAATTTTCGGAGGGAGCTGACAGCATGGGAGCCTACCAGGGTGTAGCGCCCAAAAGCGCGGCAGTCCACCACTCGGATGTTGAGGGGCGGATGGAGCAGCTCGTTCTCTGGGAGGTCCTGGAAGCAAAGGCCTGCTGGTTATCAAGGGCTGGATGATGGCTGTCTATTTAGGTGGGTGAAAAGGCCAGTAGGGACTAAAACATGGATCATGTTGTAGGAAGTTGTCCTTGTGTAATTCCAGTAGAGCTGGGAACCATCAAGAAAAGACCATCAGAAACTAGGCTGGAACCACTTCCTTCATTATTGAGGGGAAGCTGAAGCAAGGGCCCAACAGCCACGATTTGGGCTCCAGGGATGCCTGGATTTGGGCCAAGGGCTCAGAGGAAAGAGGGAATACTCACCACTTCAAACCACTTGACCAAAGTGCTGAAGTTGGGGTTTTTCTTGTAGTTCTGAATTAGGGCCGACTGGACCCCCTTTCCAGCGCACTCAATATCCACGCGGGGCCGGTCCACCTGAGCCAGGTTCACTCTCTTCAGGTCTCTGAGTCCCCAGAACAAGATCTAGGTTAGCAGGAGGAAGAAAAGCATGAATGTGAGGTGAGATGTCCACCATTGGTGCCAGACCTTGTTACTGGACCAAAGAAGTTGGTGGTTCTCATCTCCTGGCAGCAAGGATCCCTCTCTGCACACATAATCCCGGGAGCATTGGAGTCCTGAAGCGTCTTTTCTCTGTGCATCCTAGGGGAGCAACACAGTCTCTCACTGACACCCCATCAATCCACCCCGTGCCTGATCTGCAACAGCTTAAGACATCCATTCTGATGCCCTCAACACTCCTCTCCTAGTCCTTTTCTGCCCTGAGACTCCATAGATCAAGACCAGACCAGTTTAGCTCATCTGTCGTGACTCTTGGTTCATCACTGGCATTGCTTTGAGAGATGATTTAAATATCCCTAGTGAAATACCTGCATCCTTGCCTCTCCCTCCTTGGGATCCTTTTGCCATAGGTTAGCACTATGATAAAAAAGGACCCCTCAGGTGCTTTTGTCTGCTCCCCTATGGCCATATTCACACTGTGCGTCAGAGAAATGGTATTTATTTATCAGATATAAGTGTCAACAAGCTAGGCTCCCTGAATTTCAGCCCAAGTGCCCTCTGCTGCAGGCCCCAAACTTGCTATGGCTCTCACAGATAAGAGAGCAGGTAGTCACTCAGTCTCTTGGGTTTTCTTGTAGGGCTGCTGCAGCCTAGCTCCTTATGCAGAGAATGCAGCCAGATCTTTTCAATGCAAACATGTAGCAGTAGATGTCATCAAAGTTGTCATCAGAGCCTTAAAGCCTCCTGGCTTCAAATCTCCACTGACAGAGTCTTTTCTGCTGTACATCATCCTTGCACAACAGATTAGCCCTCATGATCTGGAGAGGCCACGACAACATAGCACCTTCTGCTGTATAACCATCTGGCTGCTGAGCATTAAAGGCTGGTGCCCCGAGATGCTCCTGCCAAAGCAATTAAATTACCTCCACTCTGTATTTACTCAGCACCGGGCGAATCCCCAGTGGCACTGGCAGGATGGGTCCCCGGTCGATGTCAGTGGGTCCATCAATAGGGGGAAGGTCTGACTTACCCCCTGGTCCAATCTGGAAGAGATATGTCATGGATTAGGATCTGCTCAGATCCAGGCATCTCCTGGTCTGCCTAGTCAGTGGAAAGAGATGGGCGCCTATACAGGGAGAATAGTCCCACACTGAACTCCTCGTCAAAGACACATGGAATATATGAACTTCCCCTATGGAACATACCGAACAAGAGGGTTTTGGTATATGGGAGTCAGGAAAGAGGAAAGACTTAGTTCTGGTACCTCAGGAGACTACAAAGCAAAAATTTGCCCATGCTCTTGTGATGCTGGTGTGAATTCCCATCCCTTTTGTCTGAGACCTTCCTTTCATGTCTCACAGAGAACCAAGATTCCCGTGGACATCTTCCATCTCCCAGTGAGATGGATAAGCACGGATTAAACACAGCTTTCCTTCACATCTCTTCCCCATCTGTTTCTCCCATGGCTTGGGATGGTTTGGATGAGTTGGTACCTGAAGCAGCTCAAAGGCAGCCAGCAGGTCGCCCGCCGTGGAGTTGCCCCGGTAGATCTGGTAGTACTCCAGCTGTGGAGGGAATCGTGGAGGGCAGTACTGTTCATCTGACATCTTCACCACTGGTTTGGCAAAGGTGCGGCCCATGAAGTCAGCTTTGCCCTGGAAAGGCAAGGAGAGCACTTGGGTTTGTTGCATGGGGCTTCTTGTCTGACTTAGACTTAGCCAGACAGAGAACTGACTTAGCCAGACAGAGAACTGTCTGGCTTAGACTTGTCTGACTCAAAAAAAGGTCTTCACGATTAGCCATGCAGCACTCCCTAGCACAGCCAAAATAGGACCAGCTTCATTGGTGGCTTTCCATCTGCAGGGCCCTTCCTAATGCATCCACATCACCCAGGGCTAGGGAAGTGAGGAGGCCAGCATGGAGCACTGCTCCAGAGGAAGAGATCAGAGAAATATCTCTTTGCCTTCAGCCTCACATGGACTCCCACTTCCCTGTCCAAACATAAGGTACCAAATAAATTGAGTCCTGGAGATCAATGAGCAGCAGAGGCTTCTTATTTCTTCTGCGCTCTGGGAAAGGTGGAGGAAATGTCTTCCACAGGTCATGAGAAATGCTTCTCCTCACATCTTCTGCCTCACTTGCCTTGCCATGAGTGTTCTTAGCACCTGAATCAGAAATGCTTTCCTCTTACCACTGTGTCCTGGTCGTAGATCTCAATGACAATTATGGGAGGGTCGTCTCGCATCTCGTGAGCTTCTCCATATAACTCCACATTGTCAAAGACCAGCAGCTGGTCCCAGGTTGGGCAAAGGGTTTCATTGAGAACCTGGAAGAATGGAACAAAATTTACCACTCCAGCTAGGATTGCCAGCCAGGACCTAAAGATGAGAACAAGGGAAGCAGACAGGACATTGATCTCAGTTTTTGTATACAGGGACATTTATAGTGCTGGAGACTAATTTGATTTGAAGGTCTTGATCCAAGACGCTTGCATCTCCCAGAGCTCATCCCTGGCTCTGATGTTCTGATTTTCTCTGCTTAACCATCTGCTTCCATCTGTAAAATCAGTGCAAAACAGTACCCTGCAAAGAGGGAGCCATGGGGATGAGTTCTGGTGGAAGACCACAAACTGGCCCATCTGAACCATGTCACAGGCTGGTGTTTGCTCTGTAGGCCGAAGCGAACATGGGGACACCTGGAAAGGGCTTCCAGCAGGGATCTTTTGGGCATAAATTGCTTGGGATATACAAAATCCAGGGCTATGGCCTGGAGTTTCCAGAATTTCCGACCCCAGGATTGTGATTCGCCAATAGTCAGGAGCTCCAGCCCCATGGCAGGGAAGAAGGATGGACAGCTGATGGGACAAGTATGAGATTAAATCCCAGAGACTACCGAGTTCTCCAGGTTAGGAAGCAGGTTTTACCTCAGTGCATTGGCTCTGGGTGATGAAGAAGACTCTGGCAAAGGGATCCGACAGGCCACTACTGTCAGCCGCAAACAAGCTCCTAGCCTGGTACATGTGGGCTCGCAGCTGGAACACCTGCTTCTCTGTGACAGGAGAGGGAAGTGAGACACTTGGAATTGCCTCCCTGGAGCTTAGCCATGGGCTTTTGCTCCAGGCCAGCGTGTGTGAAGGAAATTGGCTCCAAACATGCACCCTGGGTGGATATGGACTTCCCCAGAGCCCTGCTCGTGATGTGCAAAAGGAAGGCTGTGAATGGGGTAAAGGGAAGAGATGACATTTCCCCCACCCCAGTTCCCCATGGGACAATGTGAGACCACAGATTGGGACACCTGGAAGAATTTCCCCCTTAGTTCCTGGAAGCCCGTGGCACAAGTGGTGTTGAACCTCCTGCCTTCTCCACATCCTGCCCTCTTACTGGTGTAAAGGAGGCTGATAGGTGGAAAGGATGGCAGGTTCTGGCCTCTGGCTGTCTTCTTCTCCTCAAAGCCACAGGGTAAGCCACTCAGGAAGTCTTTGCGCTGCTTGTTGAGTCCCAGCCACAAGTAAATCTCCATCTTGGCTTGAACTGTCCAGCCCGCAGGACCAAAGCCCCTCTTCCCAGGTAGCTGAACACAGAGGAGAGGTTACAAGGAGATAAAAGAGACCTCACAGATTGGACAGACCACTTTTTGCAGCGCCCACCATCTCCTGGGGCCTCAGCCTGTACTACTGTTCCTTAAACCCAAGCATTCTTCTCCTTTTGGATCATGTCCACCATTCTCTCTCATGTATCTTTTATTCTTCTCAGCACGTTGGCCTCCTTTTCAAGTCAGTATCTCCCTTCTTAGCAGATTGGATATGACATTACAGAATTACAGAATGGCTGAGATTGGAAGGAACTTCTTGCAGTCCACGTGGTGCAACCCTCTCTTGCTCAAGTAGAGTCATCTAGAGGGTGAGCAGAGTCTCTCCTTCCAACTGTTTATCACCTACCAGACTACTAAGACCAATGGTTCACACTTTCTAGCAACAAACTTCCACAACCACAGGTGGAGTATTGGTCTGGTTTTCCTAGCACTCCATTATAATCAAAATCTGGTACTTAGTGCTCTTGTCTCCATCCTCCCACCCTGCCTCCGATCCACCTCCTTCCTCCTGCTTGCATCTTCCCCAGGGAAGAGGGGCAGGCACCTTTAGGAAGACGGTCTTCACTTTGGAGCAGTCCTTGCCCATCTCCTCATCCACGATGGAGTAGAGGATGTCCTTGGAAGGGATGCGGGCGTAGGCGATGCGCTTGTTGCTGCTCATCATCCAGATGAAGATGTCAGGAATGGTGTGCTGGGGCTGCGAGTACCGGTGAGGAGACCTATCAGTGTCTCAAATCCTTTCTGACCTCTCAAGCATGGTCCATCCTGGTACACTGTCAGCACAAGCCAAAAAGGCCACTGCCAACCCATCTCCATCCCCAAGTGAGACCAGGGTTAGACCTAGGCAGAGCATCCCTGACTTGGGGAGCAGCGAGCTTCCCAGACTGGACCAGGGCTCAAGGCAGGACCCTGGTCTGAAGTAGATCAGGACATTTTTGCCATCTGACAGCTTTGCATAGGCAGTCTATAAATTGTCCCATGCCTCCAGGCTGGGTCAACATTAAGCTAAGCTAAAGAGCCCTTCCACATGGTAGCAGAGCCTGGTCCCCTTGCAGCTGAGCTAAAGGATGGTTTTGAGCCTTGAGCCGCAGCAAGGCCATGTGATTCCCCAGAGGATAAGCCATCACGGAATCACAGAATCTTAAAGGTTGGAAGGGACCTCTAGAGGTCATCTAGTCCAACCTTAAACCCATCAGAAAGATGCAATTGTCCACACAATATTAAAGCAAGCAGCAGTCAGCCATCTCTGGTCTTTGCTAGGTAAAAGCAAGCAGCTCTTTGGAGAGCTCTGGGATAAAGCCTGCAGGCTTTATGAAGAGGCCTCCATCCATCCCAGGTGCTGTGTCCCTCCAGGGAGCTCTGCTTATGAGCTGACCCAGCTGACAGCACCGTTCTTGCAGAAGGCAACTCACCTCATCAGCCAGAAACCGGAGTTTCTGCAGGAAGTTTTGCACCAGCTTCAGCTTATCTTTCATGGTGTTCTTCTTCACCTGCGACCGCAGAGTCGTGGCTTGCTGCCCCATGTTCTCCTAGGATTAAAAGGGAGCCCAGGATACGTTTGCTACCCTCAGCAGGATGCAAGAAGGACCCGTGGCACAGGATAGGGATTTCTGTCCCGTGCCACAGAGGTGTCAGTTGTGCTTATGGCATGTTGGGGTGTCTTCAAGCCCTGTGTTAAGGATCATCTCACCCCTTTCTCTGACTCCTCTGCAGATCAGCATCTGGCAGTTCAGAAGAGGGGACAGAGGGGTTTTCACAAGTCAAATTCATCGTTCTGTTGTATGCAGCTGGCTAATGAACTGCTCTTCTTTGCTCTTCCAGCTGGACAAGACACCTGATCTTTGTGCCTTTCCTTTTCAAGGAGCTCTGGACATCTAGGCCATATCTATATCTACCCCTGGAGCAGCATATCTACCCCTCTGCAGGATCCCCTAAATTCCTGCTGCCTAATCTCCTGAACTCATTGACAGTAAAGTAGCTCCTTGTCTGCACTCCCAGACTTCTTTGCAATGCAAAGCAGAGTGTGATGGAGGAGAGGCAGAGGTGTGGACCCATGCCATCTAGAACCTGTGTCATCTTGGACAGAAAGTGCCCTTGAGTCCCCCAGATTCAGAAATAAACCTCAAACTCCCAATCCAGAGACAGTAGAGACCAATACCCGCTAAGAACCAAGGTTCCCCATGGCATCGATGGAGCCCAGCTCCATTTCCAAATCTTCCTGCCCAGCTGAAACACTCTTACCAGCTCCCTCATGCAGGACTTGAGCCTTTCTCGATCCAGCCTTGTGCGGGAAGAGTGGTGCTGGTCCTTGTCCGCCAAGGTCACGAAGCGCCTGGTGATAAAGGTCTAGCATGAATCGCAAGAAAGGCTGCTGGCTGTCTGCAAACAGGTTGGACCTCTGCTAACAATAGGACACTTTGCTGGAGGGAAGTGCCCATGTTCCTTCAGTCTTCACTACAATTGTGGCCGGGGAGCCTGTTTGTACCTCTTGCTGAGGACATATATGAGGACTAGATGTTCAGGTACCAATCTGTTGAGGCCACAAGAAGGAGTCCTTGTGGCTTTCATCACTGGTGGGAGGTCTTTGGGAAGCAGATGTGAGGACCACCTTGCTCCGAGCCTCAAGGGGCTGTGCTAAGACCAGGTAATGCTCACCCATCATCTCAGGTCACAAGACAAGGTGAACTTATGCTCTCATGGCCTTGCCTACTGCCCAGCTGAGACCACAGGTCCTTGGTGTGCAGTCTTTGCTAGCCTTCTACTCACAAGCACCCGCTGCTGAGTTCCTCCAGGACCCCTCGGAGCCGACGCTCTGGGTGCGGCTTCTCCGTCTTGATCATCTCCTGCACATCGTTGAGGCCTTCCTCCTGCAATGGGAATTGGGGAAAGTTGGTGATAGGACAGACCAGGTGGGCTTTGGCCTTTGGGAGTGTTAGGGAGCCTTGTCCTTTCTGGTATGAGTTTGCTAAAGGCTCTATGGAGCATTTATAGTCCCATCCCTTGAGCCAGTCTTGTCCCCAGCACATACTGACCAGCTTGTCTGCGATCTTGTCCATGATGTTGGCGTTGTACAGTCTGCGGCGCTGGTCTTGCCACCAGCTCTTGATGTAGATACAGGGCTTCTTCTCAAAGTAGGGCAGGTGGAAGTAGTTCCTGCAGCGAGAGGAAGAAGGATGCTCTAGGGTGGGATTGCTCCCCGGCGGGAATGGTCACTGCCCACCACCTCTTCTGGTGTATCAGAGGGTACTGTGATGGAAATATGTGAGCACAGGCCAAGAAGAAAGGGGGCTGAAAGCAGAATGGCTTTGGAGAGATAATAGTCACAGAATAGATTGGGGGAGAGGAAGCTGGGCCACCAGGCTTGTCCTGAGACCAGGTTCATGCTTCTGGTCTGTCCAAGGCTGACCAAGCATCTGTGTGAACCAGGATTCACCCCAGACAAAGTCACAGCAGATCCTTGGGATCAGCGTTAGCTTAAAAAAATAATAATATTACTTTCAATTCATCTTGTGAATTGGATCTGTATCTTCTGGGGTATTTCCAGCCAGAAGGTGTCAGCAGATCCCCATGATTCCGCATGGAAGTCCCTGCACGCTGGTAGAGGAGCAGGAAAGGCAGAGCCCAGTGGAATACACGTCAAGGAACAGTTGTGCTTTTCATCTCCCTCTTGCATTCGCCTTGCTGGTGGGCTGGTTAACAAGTGCACGAACCCCAGGTAGAGAGTTCTATCAAGAATGCAAGTATCCTTGATTCAATTCAGCTTGCTTTATTTCCCAGGTGAATTAAGCCAGGCAGTTAATTTTGATTAGGAACACCTATCTGCTGATAGAGCAGTTAAAATAATCCTTACTTTAAGTGCATCTCATTAGGTTAAATCCGATTAGCTTCCCTAAGTAAGTACAAGTCTTAGGACTTGTACAAGTCTTTTGTATTCAAATATTGGCCATGGTGAAGCCCTGCCTAGACACATGCCCTGATTCTGCTCAGTTCTCAGCTCTCTGAAAAGCCTCTGAAGCTCCAGAATGAGGCAGAAATCTTCAACTGGGATCACATTTGTAGCTGTCATCTATTTTAGGGTAATTTCTACCTGCACATCAAAGAATTGTCTCGATTTTACAGATGGAGAAACTGAGGCAGGGAGAACAGAAGTGATTTGCCCAGTGAAAACCAGCAGTTCTGTCAGTCTCAAGAACAGGATCCATCATATCCTGGTTCTCTGACATATGAGACATGCCAATAGTGGGAGGGAATGGAGATAGAGAGACTGACAGAAAAACAAAATACAAATACAGGCACTAATAGGATTTTAAGACTTTACCCCAAACTCCTGCCTAACTCATGACCATGAACTTCCTCCCACAGTTTCTGCATCCTCCCCTCTGCAGTGGTGACATTTCCAGTTATTAAGATCCAAAGTGAAGCAAAATGCACCTCGCCCCAGCACAAATTACCTTCGTTCCTGAAATCTCTGCCTTATTTCTGGACTTTGCCAGTCTCCGTGATGTTTTTATATGTCAAATAACTAGAAAAATCAAAGACATAAAGCCTAGACCTCTCCTTTCTTCTTCCCTCCACTATGTGCAAAAATAGGTTGATGCATCACACATTTGCTGTGACATCAAGGAGTCCTAGGGAGGATCTTTTTTTAAGGTTGATTTCATGAAATTTATATGTACAGAAGCGTGTTTTCTTCTTCAATGCCACCCAGTGATTTTTGACTCTATTGGTTAACCTCCCCCTAATTTTCCATAGGTGTAGAGGGTTGAAGGTGTGGGTAGCTATGAGTGCCGTGCACATAAGAGGCTACACAGATGAAGAAGACACTCAGTAGGGTAGGCTGAGAGGTGACTTCTGAGATGGTAATGGCTAATATGGGGTCTCCACAAGAAGCTTTGTGCTCCTAGAATAGGGCACGGAGATCTAGCACCTGCTGCTGCTCCTAGCTCTGGTTGACTGAATGACCCTCCAGGGACTCCCCTGGCTTCATCTCTGCTTACTCTGGTGGGAGCTCGGACACCTGGCGAAAATGGAAGGACCTTTGGACTTAAGAGGAGTGTTTGGTTCTGTTGCTTACAGAAGGGCCTGTTTCTAAACTCTAATTTGTTTCCCATCATCCTACAAGTGTTTCGGAAGGCAGATTCTAATCCCCTCTTCTGCAAGACAAGGGGTGACTCCACCCATCTGTGTCCCAGCTGCTCTCCCACCTCATTACAATACTGCAAGGTCCCTTCCCTCACTTTCCCCTTGCAATGTTCACCAATGTGGCCCTTTGGTGGCCAGCTGGGCACACTTACCTGTCTGTGACCAGGGGCTTCATGGGTTGAGATGAGGAAATGGAGATCATCTCTCCATCCTCATCACCGTCTTCCTCACTTGAGTTCTGGAGCAACTCAGACTCCTCCTCGTCGCCATCTCCTCCCTCTTTCTTCCTCCGCAAGGTGGGTTTGGTCATGCCATCAATTTGGTTCCCATAGTTACCTCAGGAAAAAAGTCACAGGGCTGTCACTCACATTGGAGCTAAATGGACTTAATCACCTGGCTTCAACTGAGGCTGGGCAGCAATCTTCTCTGCAGGAACCATGGGGGACGGTGAAGTTCAACTTTCTAAAATCCTGAGCAGAAATTGTAAACTAATGACCGAAATCCGCTCCCTACTCATCTCTCCTTCCAAGCCATTAGGAACATATGTTCTTCCTTCAGTGGTTATCCGCGGGAGACACAAAGCCTCCTGTTATCCTCCTGTTATCCTCAGGAGGTACAAAGCCATGTTCTTGCAGCTGAGAGGTGGAGCAGATCCAATGATGGCATGAGATCACACAGCAAAGGGTTGAGCGGGGAGCATCCATATCTCGTGCCAATAAAATAGCCATCAGTTTCTCTCTTTTAGAGAGCTCTAGATGCTGTGTCAAGAGTTAGCATGGAAATAGGTTGGAAATGGAAATAGAAACCCTATTGTCTTGGGAGAGACAAAATCCAGGGCTATGGCCACTTTCCCACCCCAGAATTGTGATTCACCAGTAGTCAGGAGATCCAGCCCCATGGCAGGGAAGAAGGATGGACGACTGATGGGACAAGTATCACATTCAATCAATCTCTATTGGCCTTGGATCCTGCAGCCTCTTTCAGATATGCTTCAAAATGAACGTCCCCGAAACTCAACCTACCTATTGTGACTTCAAAGTTGATGGGTTTGTCACCAATCTTCCTGTCAATCATGGTAGCTTCCAGGAAGGCTCCAAAAAGGAAGAATTCCTCCATTTTCCCAGTGCAGTTCTACAGGAGAAGACCCATGGAATTAGGGAAGAAGGTGAAGGTCAGACAGACAGGCTCTCCTAGCAGGACAGGCTGCAGGGCAGGTTGCCCCAGAAGGCCACATTTGGCACCTTGAGCACCCACACAAGCTCTATGAAAGGAATTTGCTACTGGGCTTTCAGGAACACTGTGAGGGCTTTCTCTCCCTCAGCATAAGCCATCTAACAGGTGGGTTTCTGTCTGAACTGGATGTCTAGGCTCACCGCGTGTTCTTTTTGAATGACCATAAAATACAAAAAAAAAAAATCTTGCAAGATAAAATCCTGCAAGATTTGCTGTTGAGCTGGAGAACCCAGCAGTTTTAGTGCAGCACTAACTCTCAGGCTTTGAGCCCAGGCATAATGACCAACAGGACCAAGGAGCTAATGGCAACACTCAAGACTTGTCACTGACAGCCAAAGGGTTGGGAAAGACTCACATCAGCAACTGACGTGGCCGGCTCAACTTGCACCTCAGTGGAGCTGTTGATCTCTGGGTTGCTGGTGTCCAAGATCTCCACAGCAAGGCTCATCAAAAGCCTAGCCCGGAAGGAGACCCCTTCCCCCAGCCCCTCGTTCAGATCCTGGTGCTCGTCCATCAGGGTGTAGTTTCGCGTTGAGCCGTACATGTTCACCCATGCGGGGCCAAAGGTGGGTAGGAAGCCTGCAGCAGACCAGACACACGCATAGGGAAGGGGATGTTCGAGGAGCAGGGTGAGTCTTTGCTCAGGTTGGTTTGTGGCATAGCATCGTTTTCCTGGTGCACGCACCCAAACACGTATGTGCTCCGTGTGCACATGGAAAATACATGCTTGCAACCCTACATGGAGATGGTTTTGTGGTGACAGCAGTGAAGGGGATTGTGTGATGGGCCAAGCCAAAGACAGGGATAAGTATCCCATTGGGCAAGCCATCCAACACAAGACATGAGCGAGAAGAGTAACCCCCATTAGGTGTCATCCTAGAGCTCTATTTGATTTTATTGTACTCCTACCCACATGTATGCTGATGTGTTTGTGAGAACATGGGAGCCTCTCAGATATTCATCCACACATGGACTTGATTTTCTTCTAGTATCTGACTGGGGGTCTTGGGTTTCAAGATCAAACAGATGCCCAGTGATCTCTGATAACCACTGCAGGGAAAAGAGGTCTCTCCCACTGGGCATCAAGGACCAATTTTCTTCAGAGGCTGGGGAAGGGATGTAGGTTGTTTTGCTAATTCTCTGCCAAAGGGATGTCTGTACCATGGAGAAGGCATCTCTGTCCACCCCCACATTAGCTTTACCTTTGTCTCCCTCATTAGATATCTTCCGCAGATCAATGAAATGGGTCCCAATGGCCACATCGTTGACTTTGTCAGAGTCTCGTATCTGGATTTTTATCCTCTTGCACAGAGGGGGGAACATTTCTGTGAAGACTATTTGCTCATTCCAGAGAGGCTCGTAGCTGCTCTTCTGCACGGACGTCTTCCCCTGCCAAGTGGGAGGAGAAAAATGGGTGTTTTATAAGAGTCTGAGCTGACAAGCAACCCACCTCCTCAGCTGGTCCTGCTCATGTTATTGAGTCACTGTGGTCTAGCAAGCAGCTCACTCACCTTCTGCCCTGCAAAGAACACCTGCACATAGGGGTCCACCAAGTCCTTGTTCTCCCCAATGAGAGCCTTCTTCACATTGGCCATGATGCTGGTGTTCATACGGGGCAGCCCTTCAGCTCTGTAGATCTTGATATAGAAACGAGCCCATTGCCGCTCTGGAGGAACCCCATCTGGAAGGAGGAGGTTCCTGCAACATCAAAATACAGGATTGGAGACAACTGCTCGGCCTGGTGTGTTTGTCAGGAGAGGCCTGCAGAAGAGGGAGAAACTGCCCAGCTTTTGGAGCACACACTCTGAGGAGATGAAAAGACAACCATTTATTCAGGTGTACAATTTACCACAGTCCTGTTTCTGCTCATCCTCCTGATTCAGGATGGGGAGTGGCAGATTCATAATAGAAACCTTACAGTAACCCATTGAGGTTCCCCACCTCACCTACATCCTTCCCATTGAGGTTCCCCACCTCACCTACATCCTTCCAAAGGGATATAATCATTATCAGCAGCCGAGCTAGAGGAAGACTGATCTCAGCCTAGCTGAGAGCCCCATTCATTGTATTCCATCTTCCCTTCACTCTGTCTTCTGTGGCTCCCATCCAAGGGCCAAACAGTGTGAACATCATCTTGGTTCATATCAAGCTGATGGTTTGGAGAAGCAAACAACCAAGAGCAGATGGTCTAAACTGATATAGATGACTGGTCTGCATTGGTGCGAGCAGGATTTAGACCTGTCTATCAACTGTGCCCTCTTCGAGAAGCAATCTAGTCAGCATTTCTGATTTGAGGTATGGATATGAGTATGGATACTGGAGGGCCTGTCGGTCTAATCTGGAAGAGATGTTGTCCTCATTGAATAATCCAAAATAAAGAGACATGGAAAGCTCACAGCTCATTCCCAAGTAAGGCTGTACAGAACTGTCCTTATAAAACCTTACCCCTCAATATCATCCTCCTCGGTCTCATTGGCTTTGTGTGGTGTCTTTATGTTGTCCCCTTTCCCTACCACAGCAACGTCACACTTCAGGTATCCTTTCAATCCAGCTGTGAGATCCTCTGGGTCGGAAAGGATGGCCCATTTGTGGTAGAACTGGTGCTCTGAAAGCCATGGAACAAGACAGCCTTTTATCAGAACTACAGAAATTGCTGAGAACTGGAAGCATCTTTCACTTCAGCAGCAAAGCCCGTGTGTATGCATACGGTGTATCTCCAGGTGTGAGGAATTACAGAAAAAAAAAAAGGCAAAAACAAAAAAAAATCTGAAAAATCCCTTTGGAAAAACCTGTCTGATGTGGAAGGCAGAGAATTAATGGGACAAACTGTCTCTAACGGAGTGCAGTTTCCACCACTGGACAGATTTTAGTTCTCAATCCGCCTCTTAGATGTGTGAGAAAGATTTGATCCTTCTGTAGAAGGAGTGTGTGGTAGAGCAGACTTCAGATCCCTTCCAGCATCAATTGCTGAGCACCCCTGAAGTGGAAAATCTGGAGGCTTCATTTGCACCTTAAGGTGTCAGGACTCTTTGTAGGGGCAGGGTGCTTAATAAATAGATAGATGGATGGATGGATGGATGGATGGATGGATAGATAGATAGATAGATAGATAGATAGATAGATAAAAGACCTGGACCTCTTTCACACAATTCTCTAAACTAATCCCAACTGTGTTGACTCTTGCTGCCAAAAGCTTTCGCATTTTCCTTCACGGCTCCATCAAACGGGCTTCCCCGAAGCAGAAGTGCTGCAAACAAAGCCCACGATGGCACAGGGATTTTAACAGCACCCGCTGGGTCCATCTGCGCTAAGCCCAGGCTGGCTTTATCACCGGTGAGCGACGTGACGTGCTCACAGCAGCTCTAATTAACCTCCTTTTTGGGCATGCGGGGCATCTTCCCGTCTTGGTTTAAATGCCAGCCACAGAGGGCAAGACGCAGCCCATGGTCCTCAGCTGTCTGAAAGGTCAATAACTCGCCCACACAAGACACCTAAGCGTCTCTATGGATCAGTGGAGAGAGGCTGGCGAGTCCCCAGGGCGTTTCTGCCCGTTTGCATTACATCTGGATGGCATCCCCGAGGTGCCCATGGCTCTATCCTAGCTGCAGAGGGAGCCAAGCTGATGCGGTTGTGTTTAGGAGGCTGAAATTAAAGTCAAATAGCTGCCACTCCAGAAAATGAGCCACTGCCTGCCCACCTTGCAAAGCCGCTTTGCAGGTGTGCAATTGTATGGGTCGGTGGATCTGACCAGCTGCAAATTCCAGGTACGTACCGGGCTGGGTGTAAACGGTCCCAACATCCATCTTGAAGGAGCCTACCAAAGTCCCACTGCGCAAGAGGTTCTTTGAGTGAATCACCTGGAAAATGAGGGAGAAAAACAAGCCAGAGTTGTTTACTTTGCTTGTATATTTGTTTTTTGTTTCTCCTGTGCCCAGTCGTGCTGGGAGAGGTGGAACTGGTTTTTGAAGTGTTCAGTGTCGAACAATAAGGAGTTTGATGCCTTCTGCTTGGCTTGTGCAAGAGGTGCAATCACTTTATGAAGCACAGTGGGGTGGGAGCTCTTGCTTAGCAGTCCTGCAAGCAGCTGTGTGCTTGGAATCAGTAAAAAGGAAATGTAAATAGAGGAAAAAAATCTCTCTGAAAGAAGATGCGGTTTTCCAGCCACTATGGCAACGAATGCTGGGACATGTTCTTGAAGGAGGTGTCTCAAGGTGCTTGAAATCTATGCTTTAATTCCCTTTCTGGGAGAAATTACACAGCCAGACCATGCATGGGATAGATGTGGATGCTCCTAATTAGTCTGCTTTGGCGTGTGAGTCTACGCATCGTCTTGGCAGCTCTGGGGGGAGCTGGAGTGTCTGCTTTGATATCATTATTTGCCGTTATGATTTTCCTCAATAGCAATATCCAGTCTCATGCTTCAGGCAATCCACTGGCAGGCTCTGGAACACATTGGTTCTCCATAAGCCTAAGTACCTCCTTAGACAGGTTTAGTCTTGCCTAACTCTGAAATACCAGAGATAGGACGAAGGAGAAGATGGGGAACACAAGTAGAGCTCTGTGGCTGCAGCAATAAGGACAGTGACAAAGAGAGGGATTGGGGACCTGCAGAGGACATGAAGGCTGAGAGAGCAGGACGAGCAGGGACCTCAGCTCCTGCCAGATGTCTCCCATCTAAGGCCTTGAGTCCATCCTAACACATAAAATACATTGGTTTGTACCAAAGCCCAGTGAAAAGGCCAATACAACCCAGCTCTCACTTACGGATAGCTTGATGATCTTGTCGAACATGACATCAGGGGGGACGTGGAAATCAAAGACGAAGTACTGGAAGAGAAAGAGCCTGCGTGAAAGGAGGAAAACCAGGCTTGGGCTCCTTTTGAGTTGAGCAACAGCGTTCTGGCCAACATCCCACCAAGAGAGACATGTAGCGCTCATCACACCCGGACAGGGTGGCAATGTCAATGGGATCCAGGGATCCATGTCAATCCATGGATCCAGGGATCCATGTCAGTGCAACAACTGACAACATCAGTGGTCTGAGACACCAAAAAAAGCTTGGGAAAACATTTTTTTTTCCCCCTGCAGCAGCGCCTCAGGAGAGACCCAGCTCACCTCATTGTAGTAAGGACAGTTAGTCGACTCCTTCATGGACGTGTATTTCTTTTCCTCGCCAACCTCCACGCAGACCACAGGGTCCATGTTCAGCCCCACCAGCTGCCGTGCCTCGATGACTGTGATGCTGACCTGGGGAGAAGGACCCATGGAGCTCCACCTTGGCTGTCCTCACCTATGTCCCCACCAGCATTCCTGTTGGCGCTGGCCCATTAGCTGGACCTTTCCATCTCTTGTAATTTATCTCGCACCTCATCTTTACCTTCTGTTTATACTGCTCCTGAACCAGGTACACTCACTCCCTATTTTCCTTGCAACTTGTTTTTGTCTTTATTTATATATAATTCAACCTTTTCTGAGGCATCTTCTGATGTTATTTGGTCTCTCCTGGCTTTCAAAAGTGGATGCTGAGAACGGACTACCATAAAGCTCTAATGAAAATAATTATTTGCGTTGTTCCCAGCTATCCCTCAAAATGTGCTACCATGCTAACGTGCAAGGACCTACAGCTAAATGGCTACTGAATCAGCATGGTTTGGTGAAAATGAAGAGGAGTTAATTTATGAATCACTTTGCCACTAAGCTGTAGAAGAAAAAGGGAGCAACAGGTACCAAATGAACCCTGGGAAACTAAGCATGTAGTTCATCTCACTCTAGATTAAAATGGTAGGAGCAAAGCACCTTTGGGTAAGATAGCAGCAACTGGGCACCAACCTACCAGAGGAAACACAGGGAGTGCTGGTAGACAGGCCTCATCAAACTTGAGCACTAGAACAGGCCTTGGATGTTAAGAGAACTCCATTTGAGGTGGCTCCCTTCAAGCACATGTTGATCTGCGCTTTCTGGGCTTGTCTCAGGGGACAGCAAACCCTGCTAATGACTTCAGATAAAGCTCATCACTCTACCACAAAGTACTGGCTTTTTGAAGGTCATCCTCCAACAGGAGCAGGACCTCAGAGAGTCATGCAAAGAGTGGCCTGGCCTCCAGAAGCTGAGAGTTGCTTTGGGGAGGGCAGCACATTGAAACCTGTGGTGGACTTGCCTCAACAGTGCTGTGCCAAGGTCCATAACCAGCTCCTTTGTGCTAATCCCAATGCCGCCCCATAGGCAGAGAGTGACAAATGCTTCTACTAAGAGATGTAGCTCCTCAGGAAATTACTCTGCTGCTCACTGTGCTCCAAGAAAGCATGGAAAAGAAGTTCTCCACCTGCCTCTTCCTCCCTATCAGTGCTCCCCGTGGAACACTCCCTCTCTGAGCTCCGAGCTGAGGTTGGGATCACAGTGTTGCCTCCTACCTGATAGTCCATCGGTCTCCCAGCACTTGGCTCCATTTTGATATCAGGCTTGGACCTTCAAAAGGGTAGAAGAAACCCGCAGTCAAACAAGAGGTGAGCTTGCTGCAAACTCAGAGCATTTCCTAGGGTCACTCCTTGCAGTGTCTGCCTTATTTGAATCTAAGGAACATAAACTCCAGGGGTGTGAAACATCATTGGTTAATGTTCTCTGTTGAGGTGGTTCTGGAAACTGTTGCATTGGGCAATGTGATTCCCAGAATATCCCAACTCAGGGAACATGTGGCTCAGGAATGCAGACGTGTCTGCGTGTTTGCCATCGCCTTGCACAAACTCTTGTCCAGCGCTCACCTCTTGTTGGAGACATTGGTGGTCACAGCCGTGACGGAAGCCAAGGAGATTGTGTCTGGGTCCAGTCCACCTCCTAGTCTCATGGCTTTTCGGTCCAGGTCTTCTGCTTCCAAAACAGCAGGTTCATCTGCATAAAGCCACACAGACAAAAGAATGGCTCTTAGTGTTTCCACTCTGTGAATAATTAACGACTCGGAGAACGGTAACCAATACGTCCTATCAACCTCACTTGATAATACAAAGAACAATGCTCATGGGTCAGGTCACAGGCAACCTGAAGTGGATTAAAATAGAGGTCTGCATATCACAACACGCTATTCCGTTGGTGCAGCATGCCAGCAGACAGCTCTGTGAAGGCAATAAGCCTTGGAAAATTGAACCCTGGCAAAGGAACAGTGCAGACTCAAGAGGTAAAGAGCACTGGGACATGTGCTACCTGCCTGGATAGTGCCTGCCAAGCCCGCCAATGGCCAGCTTCAGGTCTGCAAGAAGGAAGGAAGGTCTGCAGGTCTTCCAAGAAAGAAGGAAGATTAAGATCCCATGTCCCATGGGGCACCGGTAGACATGGTTGAATTGGCTAGCAATCTGTGTTTGTATTGAAGGTGTTGAGCTACTGCTTTTCCTTGTATATTAGCCATGGGAATGCAATGTTCACCTCTCCTGCCTCTGCTTCTGGTCATCTTCTCTGCCTCTGCTTCTGGTCAAGAGCTTTCTACAGCTTCAGAAGCAACATGCAAAGCAGTGACGTTCCTTTCTTTGATGTAGTGCTGAGGATGAAGGGAGGTGGGGAGCTGCTCTTGGGTCACTGATCCATTTTGTTGGCACAGTGGGGATAGTCCCAGTACCACTGGTACGACACGGACATCACTTTGGGGAAAGAAGTTTCCTGTTTCTTGGCTAGTCCAAGACAGCCTCTTAGCTTGCTCCAGGAGAGCAGACAAAGGTTTCTCACTGTAGTCTGGCCTGGTTTGGTGAGACAATACAGATATAATAGTGGGCTCAAGCTGAAGTGAGGGCGACCTAGTCTGGATGGTAGGAAACACTTTCTATCCAGGTAGAGAGAGGCTCTGCTGCAAGTGGTGTGTGGAAAGAGTGTCCCCATCTTCAACGGGACTTTTTAAGAAGGACCTAAGTGGATTGAATGCCACCATGGGTGAGCGGGCAGACAGGCTAGCACCATCCCAGCTCTGCTTCCAGTGACTCAGCAGATCTGTCCGACACGAGCAGAACTGGCCGCGTGCCCGGGATGGCAGAAAGAAAGCAGCCAGCTACACAAGAGGGATGCTGGAAGGACCGCGTCCTGATCTCCTCGAGGCGGGAGATGAAAGGAGACACAGCTGTGAGCAACGACCCTCTTATGCAACGTAACAGCAGTTGCAGCCATTCCCCCACCACTCATAAATCTACATCTGTGACCATATGCCATTATCTTAAAGGGCAGCCTGCTTATGCCTTGGCATCCTAGCTGCCTTCCTCATCGCCCTTATGTGAAACCTTCATCTCAAGATGAATGTCCTGCCACTGGGGAGGGCAGGGGGACTACCAAGGCACTTCAGTATTATGCCTCAGACAGGTGTCTCTGGCCAAATTCCTCCTTTCCTGGCTTAAAAACTGGGTGAAAAACAGCGATTTGCACGGGACGAAGGTCTAAAGCAGGATTTTGTCTTCCTCCGTAAACAGACATTCCCCGATTCCTTTGTCATCGAAACATAATAATTTGATCTGAATGAAAACAACAAATTTCCGATCACTAACCACCTTCTGAGTGCCCAGAAGGGTGTCCCATTTCAGCACTGCTGTAGGTTTCTAGCCCTTGGAACAGGCATCATTGCAGCAATGGGGCTCTGACTCTTCCTGCGCTGCCGTCACATTGTTCGTGCGAGTCTCCACGCACCACAGAGAAGTGATGAAGGGCTAAACCATGCCTTTTTGCTGTTACATCTGCAAGTAATCCTTAAAACAAGCCAGAAACTGCCCGTCTGACTTCCAAGTTTCATCATGATCTCGTAAGATGGGTGGTGTCTGTCAAAGCCTTCAGTAGGAAACTCTATCCATCTACTCCTGCTTCCCAGTTCCCTCATGGAAATTCTCTCCATCCCTCATCCTGGGCACCAAATGCTCCCTGTCTTATCTGTGAGTTATTCATGGTGTTCCAGCGAGCCACTTATGAGGTCTCATTGCCACAGACCAGAGATTTTGCTGGAAAAGCAGCCCTGGTTCAGGGAACAAGCCCTTCCCAACACCTACCTTGCTTCCGATGATCATCCTTTGGTGGACGTGTCTTGCCAAGCTTCATGGCTGAAAAAACTCCTTTCCCGGCTCTGGAAGAAGATGTGGGAAAGAACTCATTGAATCCTATATATTTTTAGTAGTGTTTTCTGCAACACGGATGGGAAGAGGAGATTTTACAGAATCAGTTGAGGTCGAAAGAAAACTATGCAGATCTAGTCCAAGCCCCCTGCTCAAGCAGGTTGACCTACACCACCACATTGCTCAGAATTGTGTCATGTTGGCTTTTGGACATCTCCAAGGACAGAGACTCCTGGGCAACCTGTTCCAGTACTTTATCATTCTTGCAGTAAAGAAGTTTTTTCTCCTATTCAGATGGACCTTCCCATGTTTCAGTTGTGCTTTTCCAGCTCAAAGTAAGAATAGAAATATCAGCTAAAAGCAAACAGGAGCTAATGTGCCTTAAGGCAGAGTCAATATTTCAGCTAACTGTTCAGCTAAGTTCAGCTAATTTGAGTCTTAAGTCCCTTTTTCTTTCTTTTTTCCCTCTCTCTCCTCAGAGCATATGCTAAGATGTGAGAATATACAGGGCTGAAGCACGGTCCTATCCATCAATTAACAAACTTAATTTCTGCCCCAGACCTTCAGGTCTGCCTCTACTTCCCCTGCTCACAGCCTTGTCATTCTGCCTGGACCTCTTTGTGTGATTGTTCCACAGGACAGTTACCTAAAGCAGTATTTTTATTAAAAATTTAAAATTTTAACCACCTCCTCTACCACCACCTTCTTATCAAAAATTAGGAAGGTTTTTTTTGGATAATCAACAACACATCTATGAAAATCATAAAATTTCCAAAATTATCTATTAAAGCAAAATGATTTTGCTCCTTGCAGTTTAGTTCTCACCAGTACCAGATCAAAAGGGTTGGGATGTCCCCAAACAGAGGTCACCAGCATCAACCCCAACTTGCCTGTGTGGGACCTGGGCTTAATTCCTCCATCACTTCTTTGGGCCGTGGCCAATTCACTCAGAAGAGCTGGGGCTAATTGGCTGTTATAGTATTGGTTTGCTAATTACTTCTTAGTTGCTTCCTGAAAATACTCAGCACCTTAAGCCAAGTTTAAAAAGTGCAACTTATCTCCAAATGCTTCAGCAGAGCTAGGACCACTATCCCAGTTTGAAATTTAGACCATGAAACCAGAAGTTCATTGAAAACTTGTACTCATAGTTACATGATTGTTTTTTATTCGCTATTTTGACAGAAATATCTCAGATTTCTGACAGAAATACTTTGGCTTCTGGAACTCAGATTTCACCTGATATTAATGTTAATTTAAATGTTGTCTAGTTCAGTAAAGAAACAGGCAGATGTTCAAATTGATGTTCAAAGGGATACAACCTGAAGTATTGTCTTAACTCATCACAGCCTCATGAACTGGGATGATCTAGACCTAGTCTAAGACGTAGTCCAGCTGCTCAGAAAAATGCCCTAGCCTGCACAGTGCAATACAAACCCCCTGCATTGCAAACTGGATAGCTCTCCAGTGCAGATCTAATCACAGGCTGAGACTGTTAAAGGCCACAACAAACCTCCAAACATGCCCATTTGTTGGGTTTTCAGATGTAACTCCGTGCTGCAGACGCAGAGGGGTGAGGAGCATTGAGTTACAGTGCTGAAAATTAGGGTGTCTGGGTGCAGTGTGCACTTTTAGCTTGAAGATTGAGCTGAAAAACTCACTAGGAAGAGACCTCCTTGATGCCTACGAAACCAAAATTGTCAGGAAATATAAGTCACTATAAGGGTAACGTATTCATCAAGGGAGGGGGAATTTAATTGCTGCAGAAAGACCAATGTGAAGAAAACTTTTTATGGCTGAGATTTAATTAGGACTAAGGCAACACTCAGGCCTCAGGAGACTCCCTGTAATCTGTGATTAATTTGCTTAATAGGATCTACAGAAGGGCATTTTCTCCAAGGATGGAAGGAGGAAAGGCAGGGAACGCCTGCCCCAAGGTGCTGTGGAGGACACGGCCCTGCCGAGCCCTTTGCAGACCCCCTTTTCATGAGCAAATGCTGTTCTCAGGCTCTGAAACCCCGCTCCGAGACCCTTCTCTGCCACCAAGTCTTGTTGTTTGGGACCACGTGGAGCCAGCCTGGGACCATGAGCCTGGTCTGAGCGCCTGGACCTGGTCCAAGGCATGGGAACCCATCCCGGTAGGACCAGTCCTCTTCAGCTCTTCCATAGGGATGCATGTGGAAGATGCTGCTCATCCCCTCCTGCCTTGGGACATGAGCCCTTGCTGTCAGTTGAGCCTCGATCCATAAGTGCCACAGGAGCCTCCCGCATTGCCCCAAAGACAATTTCACTGTAAAAGGTGCCTCAAGGAATGGGAAACAGCTTGGTAATCCCTAGCACATCCACAAGACGGGCCTCAACTCTAAGTGGATTTGGAGAGAAGAGTCCAGGAGGCAATGAGGTCTTTCCATACCATAAAATTTCAGGTGGTGCCCTCATACCTGCCCAGCCACGTCTCTCTACAGCTCATCTCAGCCCCAACAAAATGAAAAATTCTGGCCCTTCCTTTATGGCTGCCCTTGCAGTTGTTATTTCAGAGGGCTGGAGGGAAACCTCTAGGAAAGAGATGAGTTTGAGGAGCAAGGAGAGCGCAGACTTCAGCGGTATCATTTTCCAGTGCTGAGGAGAAGGAAGAACCAAGAGAAGGGGCATGAAGGGAGCAGCCTTGGACCCCATGGGGGAGGTTGCAGCCTTCATGTAGCCCACCCCAGCACCTCCACATCCTCCCCCAGCCCTTTCCCAAGCTCCGCTGGTCGCTCCTTCCCATGCTGGTGAGCACTTCCATGGCCCGTCCCAGCTCCCAGCCCTCCGGTTCTACCTTCAGAAGCTGGCTGTCCAGGACCCAAGGAGATGCTGGAGGAGCTCGGTCGGGACCGGAGAGCCACCAGTGACACATCTAAGGGGGGGCGGCCATCCCGGCACGGCCCAAGTCCATGGGGAGGAGGAGACCCACGTGCCGCTCGCTGCCGCAGAGGGACGGGGACCGCGGCCAAGGATCTTCTCCGCGCAGCGCAGGGTCTTTGCAGCAGTAAGCAGGGCTCGTGCCAAAGCCGTCCCCTCTCCTCCGTCCCCCTCCACTGTGCTGGCAAGGCTAAAACTAAGAGGGAAGCGGCAGCCCGGAGAGCGCAGGTGGGGAGCCAGAGCGAGCTGAGAGCTGACACCGTCGCCGCATGAATATTGCATGAAGGACCGAGAACCTGAGATGCCAACGCAGGCAGCAAGAGCCTCCTCCTTTGCAAAAGCCCAGCTTTAGCCTGGAGAACGGGGCTTCCAGACAAGTGCTGCCCTCCAAAGCGCTCCAGTCTGCCCCACTGCAACCCAGTTTGAAGGCTCAAGACGGGGTCCTGCAAGTTTGGGGTTGGAGGATGGAGCACCTTGGCTGCCTTTCCCACCAAGCAACGGCAACACTGTACTAGACACCAGAGTAGCCGCGCAGCCTCCCTTTGGGATTCTCTGGTGTCTAATATGAGGCTGAGCAGATGAATCAGCTTTGACTGGTGCTGGAATGCACGTTCTGCTTGCTGCTCACAGGAGCACTTGGTTTTGCTCATCAGGGTTTCAGCCACTTAATGATCTCCACAAAACAAGGAGGGAGAGATGGAAGGATTTTGAGGCACAGGGAGGTAGCAGCAGGCTCTCTACCAGCTGCTTCTGGTTGAAAATCTACCAGTCAATTATTCATGGTTAAATAAGGTATTTTAATCATTCCCCGATTTTTTCTTCTTTTTTTTTCCCTCTTTAAAAAAGCTTGGGGAAATATTTGCAGCAAAGTTTTTATGTATTTTGCCTTTCTTTCAGGAATTGTGTCCATCGGAGGGTTCATCAGGCTCTGTTTCCATTCTAAAGACCCCCGATGAGTGCAGCAACCAAATCCCACCCTGGACATAACAGGATCACAGGGACCCAACATGGACAGCACGACATTAATCTGCACTCATGGGAGGCTCGAGGTTGCATTTCAGCAGATCTGCTAAGCCAAGCAGCTGGAAATTGGTGTTGGGCAGAGCCAAGAGGCCCAAGACCCTACAGTTTGCTACCAAGGGACCCACTCCAAGGGCATCTTTCACACTTGGCTTTTGCTGTAGGTAACATTTGGCCTAAAAGCTCTGAGGTTTTAGGCCAAGATGCTCCTGCAGACCTGACATGCTCAGGTTCAGAGAAAAGGGGGGACACGCCGTGTACTGCATCAGCCACAACACATGCTGGAAAGGCTGGGGACAAGCAGGAGAAGGAGCATGGAGAGCAAACCTACTTGTGCTCCTTTGTCTTCTCTTTGCCTTTGCTGGAGCCGGTGTGTGGGGGGAAGAAAAGGCAAAGAAGCTTCAGTGCAGATCAGTCACGCTGCAAAACCAGAGGACACCCTTCCCTTTGCTCCCTGCTTTCCTAACACCCCTTGCCCAGGCTTTGCTCGTTGATCATCTTCTTGAGCATCTCTGTCCAGCCTGACACCACGTCCTCACACCATGCAGGTGACGCTCACCCTTCTCCTCCCTGCTTTGGTTTGCAAACCTCCATTCAGCCTCTGCCTTGGGATTTTGCTCCCTTTCTGTTCTTTTCTTCCTAGGGCTTCCATATTTTCCCAGCCTGGTCTTTCCTCCCTGTCTTTTCTTGTCTGTCACGCTTTCATCCTCTCACCAATCTCTATCACCTTGGGTCCTCTAGTGCTCCAGCATCCCCACTGGGCAGTAGCTAAAGTATTCTCTGCCCTGCTCCTCTGCATCATCAACAACAATAATAATAGTAATAATAATAATAGTAATAATAATAATGATAATGATAATAATAAATGCCAGTTCCCCCATCTTTTCCCCCTGCCCATCTGGGATCATAAGGACTTATGCATCAGCAAAAATTGGGTGAGAAAGCAATTAACCAGTTCTAAAAGGTAATCAAGAGGGCTGGTTTTTAATTACAGCTCGTTACTGTGCTCCCCGGAGCAGCTGTGGGGATGATGAGCAAATTGCACCGGGCTGGAGCTGCGCCCACCGCAGGGATCCAGGGGGATCCTTGGATGACCTCCGGATTTGCAGGGATTGCTGGGGATTGGCCCTGGGCTTGGGTCACTGCCCCTCGCTGCGCCGCTCAGTCCCATCCATGGCGATGCAGATGCTCTGCTCCTTTGCACTGCCGAGCTCGTTGCAAGGAGGAGGTCTCACTCCGTGACCGTGTGTCCACTGAGCAGGGGGGTGACTTCAGAGCCCCTCCATGCTTGAGAGGCACCCAGAAAACCCCAATCTGCACCGTTTCTTAGGTGAACCTGCAGGGCCAGCTCCAGCACTAGGGATGGGGCAACACACCCAGCCTGAGGACCCTGTGGTGAAGAGTGGGGTCTTCTCGTTCAGCCCATCATGGGCAGGAATCAGCTTAGAGCCCATCATGGGCAGGAAAGTGGCCACGGAAACCCAACCTGTAGCATCATTCGTGCACCCTCCCCACCCCAGCTCTTGCTCCAAGAGCAAACTGGTGGCAGCTCATTCTCCTTGGTGCTACAGGGGAAGTTTCCTGATGGTCATGGGAACGACAAATACCAGCACCAGCAGCTCACCGTGGTCATCTGTGTGGTGCAAGCTGCCCCCATGCCCCTGTTCAGTGCAGGGAGAGGGTCTCAATGACCCCCTGCTTCCTCCCTTGGCTGGTGGATGTGGTCTAATCTCACTGCAAAGCTCCCCGCCACCTCATTGCACTGAATATTGAAGTTTTACTTTCTTAAATCTTCAACTCCCAGACCTCATCTCTCCCATTCTCTCTCTCAAACAATAAAAAAAAACCCAAATAAACAGGGAGGATTCTTGAGTTTTCTACATTTCTACATTTTCTACATCTCTCCCATTCTCTCTCTTAAACAATAAAAAAAACCCAAATAAACAGGGAGGATTCTTGAGTTTTCTGCATTATGGAGAAAAGCAGAAGAACGAAGGGAGATCATTACCAGCTGTGCAATCAATTTCTGTTGTAATTGATCCTCTGCTAATTTATAATTCCCTCATCCCAGCAGCTAGCATTGATATGTGTGTATATATATACATATATAAAAATACATATATATACACATTTAAAATGTATGTGTGCATACACATATATAAAAATACATACATCTATGCATTTCTAATCTGTGAGATGTACATATAGCCACATATTGGCATGTGGACTGGTGAGTGAAGTATGGTTGGCCATAGAAAGAAAGACCAAAGATTGAATGTATAGACATCCCCCTACATACTTTGAAGGAGGGAATATGGGACATATCTATACGTCATATGTATACACATGCTGAGAAGCTAGCACTGTCTCAGGAATGAGAGGATGTAAAGCCAGAGAGTGGGACACATTTGGCTTGTAATGCTCTTCTGGATAGAGTATGCTCCAATCCAGGCATCGTATTCCGACGGCTGGAAAACACACGTTAAATCTCTACCTATGCAGCTCCAAATTCCTAATGGGAATTTGCAGGGTTATTTTCACCTCCTCTTTTCCTTTGGGAAGGAAGCAGGTCTCAAGAACCTCAATAAGGAGTGAAGGGCGCTGAGAACTTCAGCAGTGCTGCTACCCAAGGCTGAAACTGGGCAGTGAGCAAGGACCAAGGTGCTGGGGTAGGGAGAAGGAGGGAGCCAGGATACCTGAACGGCAACACGAGGTGTCTTTTCTCTTTTCCCTTAGCCTTAGCTCTGCAATCACAAAGAGCAGTTGGTTCACACATGGCTCGTTCTGCTGCAGTGCCGAAGAGCCCGGCCCACCTTTCCCTCCCAAAGCCCAGCCAGCAACAAGCAGCAAGCGCTCAACCAAGGCCAGGTCAGAAATGCACCAGGGTGAAACCTCACAGCATCAAGAACTGGCGTCCAGGGAACTGGTGATGCTGGGATGAACGGGGAGGAGGTGGCAAACAAGGCAGATGGACAAAGAGGTTTGTGTCTGGGTGGGTGGAAAGATAGGGTAGCGCTGGGATGGTGTTTGGATGGTGCCACGACTAGATGGAAGGACAGAATGATTGACACGGGAATGAATGGATGGAGAGATGGATGGAGGGAGGGAGGTATGGACGGATGCATGGATGCATGCATGCATGCATGGAGGGATAGACTAGTACTGAGTTGCATTGAAAGACCCATATCGAGGTGGATAGATGGATGGAGAGAGTTACACTGCAGTAGATGGATGGAAGGAATTGCAATGAGATGGATGGATGGATGGATGGATGGATGGATGGATGGATGGAGAAAATGGCATTGGGATAGATGGACAGAGAAAAAGGCATTAGACTGACTGACTAACTAACTGGGATGGCTGGGTGAAGAGCTAGGAAGGTGGACAAATATTATTATCCAAGCTCTTATGGAAGCACCATGAGTGAAATGAATAAATCCTTGCTGGGCATGTGGGAGAACAGACTGACTGCAATAATTCCTGACCACTGGGGAGGAGGACTTGGGGTGAGTGCAGGAAACTCTGCACCCCATTGGGAAGCGGGAAGGAAGCTCTGTGGGGCTGACACACCAACACACGCCACACACATGCACACACCATGCCCAAAGAGCCTGCGCTAGGGAGGAACGTCACGCTCGGTACCTGAAATCTTCGGGGTCGTCACTGTTTGGAGGAGACACAGCCGGGAGCGTGAGCATGAGGAAGAACAAAACACACAAACAACCCCGGAAAGACCCGTCCAAATTGCCGTGGGGATGGTCCTGCCTTGGGTTAACCCCTGCCTAGGGATGGACCACGGCTAGGAACACTGTTTGGGCTCACTCTTAGTAAGCCTGTATAGAGATAGTCTTATTCATGGTGTCTTTGAGACACTGTCTCAAGAGCCAGCTCAGCGGTGAAGGCTCCTGGACACTGAACAGGCTCCACTTCCCATGCTGAACAGTCAGCTGGGAGGAAGCTTTGGGCTTTAAACCAGATTTATGGGCTCGGATGACAGCAAACTCCCATAAAAACCAGGATCTCCCCACTCACGACATTTGGGTACCTTGCTATTGACTTGTATCCGTCGTTAAACTTAATCCTGAGTTAGGTGCAGAAGAAAAAGAGAAGAACAAAAGAAAAAAAAAAGGAAAAAACAAGAAAACACGGTATCAGGCTTACTGAAGCAAGCCACCGAGAGCAAGGGAAGCATTGACCCAGTTAATGCAGACATGCTCTTAGCAAGCTGGCCTAAAGCTCTCCTTCCTAAGGAGGGGAGGCTGCAGTGCCAAGGCCGCAGTTCCCAGACCCCTATTTTTGTTGTTGCCTTCTCTAACAGAGTTTGTAAATCGTGACATGGGGTTTGCTTCAAAGCGGGGCAAAAATGATGGGGGAAATTTGACGGAGACTCGTGGCGTTGGGAACATCACTTGGTTTTCTCACTTGCTCAGGCTGAAAATGACCCCAAACCTGCCTCAGAATCACCCTTTCAGGTGTTTCCATACACTGACTACATGGATGTGACCTTGGTCTGGTGTGTGACACTTCTGACACCTGAGCTAGCGATTGAGACCCTGCTTGCCTATCTGGACCCTTATGAACCCCTTTGCACAGATCTTCCATGACCTCCAAGGATGGAGATACACACATACATCCCAAGGTTGAGTCAGATCTTACATGGGTAAGTGACCCTTGAGAGGTTCCTCTCTTTCCTTGGACTATGGGGCAATATTGAGGTCACAGGAGGATCCCTGGTGAGGATCCTCCTAGGCCCAGGTAGAGTGGTGATCATTTCCACCTCCTTACAGCCACAAGTCCTCCTTTTACATGGGTTTTCACACGCGTTTTCAGCACCGTTGCCTGTCAATAACCCTAGTTTGGGAGCAGGTGACTTAAGGCTGCATTCAGTGGTGGGCGGAAGGGTCCAACACAACTCACAGAAGACCCATTGCGTGCGCGCAAGGAAAAGCACCATCAATAATTCACAGTGACCAGACTGTTTTCGGCTGCGGAGCTCTGTCCTGCCCATGAATATTTCAACGTCAACAGCTATCAGGTGATGCTTCCTGGGCTCTCCGTTTCAAGGTGGCAGGGTGCCCGGCCCACCAAACCTTGGCCAGGCCAGGAGGGTGCCCACTCCCCCCTAACCACCTCTGAAATGCCTGTCTCTGCACCAGCCACAAAGGGGAGCTCAGGATACTTCTATATCAATAAATAAAATGGACTAGGGCTCGTTTTCTGGCCAGGAGGACAACAGATCCAGCATAACTTGTGTCCACAAAGTCCCTTTCCTCCACAGATTGGTTAGTCCTTGGCTGGGGGACTATTCATATGTCCCAGATACCTTCCAAGAGGGTCCTCCTGACCTGACTCATAACCAGACCATGGACCCTGCTAATTACTTAACAGATGGGAAGGTGCTGATGCCCATGTTCTGGCTCTGCTTTGTTTGGTGGTGCAGAGGCAGCCAAGGCTGAATGGGGTCCTCATTTACGGTACACGATGAAATGCCTAAAATTGGACCAGATGGATCTGGACTCCCAAGTTCTGACATTTAGGCCTGGGTTTTAGAATGTTTCAGCACGGCAGAGCCCATGGTTCAAGGTCACCATGCGAGGGCTGGTGCGGTGGGTATTTACCTAGTGTTCTGCTCTTCTTCAGCATCGTCTCCAAGGCTAGAGCATTGACAGAGATGGAAGGGGGGAAAAAAGGAAAAAGAAAACAAACAAAAACACCCGCTGTGACATGAA
This sequence comes from Rhynchotus rufescens, assembly GCA_032273925.1. Classification (NCBI taxonomy): domain Eukaryota; kingdom Metazoa; phylum Chordata; class Aves; order Tinamiformes; family Tinamidae; genus Rhynchotus; species Rhynchotus rufescens. The sequence goes on along the minus strand of JAVCKT010027512.1, from coordinate 2,114 downwards.
CTTATAGGGCTTTTCCACTGCCTCGGCATATTAAAGAGAGGATGCTTCGCTTTGGCACAAAACCCACTCCAGAGCACAGCAGCACTGCAAACCACTCCATGCATGTCCAGAACTTCACAACCACCATGCTCCCCCATGAAGATCTTGTTCTGACTCCCACCACCTCAAATCAGGGACCAAGGAGCCCCTGGGTCCTGAGCCAAGCTCTTCCACTCATACCAGTCCCTGCTGCGCTTGCAGAGTGGAGGAAACTTGTCTCCTTCTTGGCCATTTGGCTGATTTAGCTCCATGTTAGACTGGTACTGAACTATTTCCACCACCCTGACCTTCCTCTGAAAGTTTTGCAGGGTGGAACTGTAACCCCCTTCACACAGGCCATCCTTAATGCCTGTCCAGCCTGGGATTTGCAAAGCTTTTGCCTGAATTTTCCTTGGTTGTCATTCACCACTGAAGTTTTCTCTGGTACGTAGTGGGAAACAAATTCACAGCACCGCACGTTAAATAATAAATAATAAAAAAAACACTGCAAATGGAATCAAATCCTTGTGCACATCTCGGGAAGGGCAGTGTCTATGTGTGCAGATATGGGCTATGGAAGAGGGGGAAAATATGTCTGGAAATGGATGAGCTTTCCCCAGCCCTTAGCTCTTCACCTGATCTCCAACACTCCGGGATGACCTGTCCCGGTTCCCTCATAGCCACCTTGTGACATCCAAGGGCTCTTGCCCACACCCTGGTCACGTCTGACCTCCGAATTTGGGGACAGTGGTGTTTGGTGGATGGTGGGAGCTGGAGAAGGAAGGAAGACTCATAGGCAAGGCCTCATCCCAAAGCTCGCTCTCCATCCTGGATCCCGGAACCGCTCCCAGGACATAGCATCCTTCCAAGAGTGTTTTTACAGCAGCTCCATCATTGCTCCTCCCTTGCAGCAGAGAAACGGGAACCTGGGGCCAACGCCTGGACACGGGGACACTGCAAAGGCCACAGCCAACAGCTCGGGTTGGAGCTGGCTGCCTCCCTACCTCGTGTTGAGGGACCCCTGGCTAAGGGTGTCCCCCTCTCCCAGCAGTTCATCTTCGCTGTGGTAGTACATCTCGTCCTCTTCCATCCTGCGAGCGTGGCGACATGGAGAACATCAGCCCTTTGGGCTTTTGTCCTCATAGCATCGACGGTGGCGACGTTAATGAGCGGGACCCTCAGTGCTTGCAAGCCTTAGTGGAGGACAGCAAGGTGGAGCACACCTGGACAGACCCCCTGTGCTCAAAACAACCTGCTGCAAGAGAAGTCTGCAATCCAGAGGGGATGCGAAGGCCCTTGGAACAAGGGCAGCAGGAAAATTCTGTGATATCTTTGAGTTTTAGTGCATTTTTCCATGCACTAGCTTGCTTGGGACAGTGCAAATTCCATGCATTGCTTTTTGGGGTTTGCTAAGGAATGCTCCTTCCCTCCCCTAAAAAATTTATCGGGTTGCTCACATGCACAACTGCTGATGGTCACTGCTCCTGTGGACTCAAGCAATGGGAAGGAGCTACAAAATTCCTTGGAAGAGCCCGAGAAGAGGTGCCGATTGGCCACCTGCAGCACTTTTAGCTGCACTCGGGGTGAGCCCTAGGCAACCCGGGGTTGTTTTTAAAGCGTTGTGGGACTGAATGAGAAAATGAAGCCAAATACCAGAAGATTCCAGGGTAAATAAGTAAATAAATAAATAAATACATAAATAAAGATGTGAGTCACATCTCGAACGTTCCCATGGTGCAGATAGGATGCTGATTCCCTGAGGCAGCTAATGGGGCTAATGGGGCATTGGATCCCATCACAGCAGGACAGATGCTGAGGGTTTGGGAGGTCTTTGTAAGGGCTATGCCCATCTCACGTCCATGGATCCCCCTTTTTAGAGCTGGGAAATGGTGCTGGGAAATGAAACTGCACTTTCAGTCTGCCTGAAAACTCCCACGTTTCAACCCAATTCACACAGTTAATTAACTGCCTAGGAGATATGAGAGTGGCTGGGGATATCTTCCCTCAAACTTGTACTGTGGGAAGAAAAGAAAAGAAAAGAAAAGAAAAGAAAAGAAAAGAAAAGAAAAGAAAAGAAAAGAAAAGAAAAGAAAAGA
>JAVCKT010027511.1:0-14020 GCA_032273925.1 Rhynchotus rufescens | reverse complement strand
TAATCGATTAGTGGAACACATCCAAGCTTTGTTTAGCCCTGTTTAAGATACTTGTCCTACATCACAGAAAATAACATTTCAGTTATTTCCCACTGTCTCTCAGTAATCTGAGTATAGTCCAAGGTCAGATTCATCTTCTGCTCAATTTCAAAACAGGCTCTATAATTACACTAGGAAATATTTCAGCCTCAGTTTACTCCATAATCTTAAGGCTACTTGGCAAAACCATTAGTCATTTGGTATTATCAACATTAACCACTTGACTTCAGATGTTCCTCACGGCGTCACGCAACCAGCACGCAAAGGTGTTCCACCTCCCCACACTGCACACGCAAATGGCAAAGACGACTTCTGGTGCACTTGCACCTCTGCCGTAACTAGATGCTGTTCAAGAAATCAAACTGCTTGAGTATGTAGCAGTGCTGCTCACGTGTCTCTCTCCCTCTCTCAAACCACAGTCAGCTCTACATTTAACAAGGAGGTCTTAAATTTTTAGATTGGATTATACAGCACAATCTTATTTATAAACAAACAGTATAAGTGTAAAATAGATATATTTCCCCAGTCCCATTCACAGGTTCTGCCCATGAATTTTTGTCAGAAAACTTTCCCATTATCAGCATTTATAGCCTTCGAAAATTTAAACAAAGAAATCTTTAAAATAATTTCAAAATAATTTTATAATAATAATTTAAAAAGTAGATCACATACTTTTTTATAATCTTGGTCACTGCACTCAAAAAAAATCATACAATTTTAAAATTTAAATTTTAAATCCAGAATCTTAACAGAAGATTCTAGGCTTTAAATGACTGTGCATGTCTAAAGTACTTACACTTTCCAGTGTGCTAGCCTCTTAGGGATGCAAGACCAACCTCTCTGATTTTCAGAAATTTTAAATAGATATATGAACATATAGACAAACACACACCCCTATATATATAAATGTATATGTCAAGTTTCAGGAGCTTTTATACTGCATAGCTTACAAGAGTACTGTTTTACAATTTAGTTCCTTGATAGTTTCTTGAGGAAGTGTCAATAAATTCAACGGACAAATAGGCTTTACATAAGAACGAGTAATCCAGATGCATTTGGCTTAGACACAAAGCATAAAACTATGCAGAGAGCTACACACACAAAAGAGATAACCTGTATTTGAAGCCCCTTTCTTTCCTGTAAACCGGAGAGTTTTGCTGTCTTTGTCCTGCACTTGCAGAGCAGCCTACCAAGCTCTGAACCATGCAAGATGGTTAACTCTTGTCCCTGCTCTTTGGTGTTGTACAGAAAAGTCAAGATTTCCAGGACAACAGAAAATACATTTTCCAGTAGGAATTACACTTTTCACCAGGGAAAGAGAGTTCTGTGTTCCTGCCTCTTCTTTCCATTTACACATGGTTACAGACACTACCTCCAAGGGTTATCACACATCATGAGGTTACTTGTAACTAGTTCCCTGGATCCTCTTTTGGTGCAAGGCAAAAGAGATACCTATATGCCCTATATGCCCTAATTCTGCCATCAGGTGCCTGCATTAGTGCCCAGTCAGGAAAAAATGCAGCAGCAGCAGCAGTTCAGCTGAGGCCCTCTTCCCTCCTGTGCGTACCCTTCGATGAACAAAGCAGTGACTCCATCAGGACATTGGGCACTAGCAGCACAGAACTGAAACAGTCCAGTCGTGAAACCGCCGACCTTCCTTTAAATATTTCCCTGCAGTGACCTTGTGAATGTTAAGAAAAAAACCTTTGTGCAGTCCCAGAGTTTTCACTTGGTGACTCTTTTTTTCACCTGAGCACTGCTCAGTTTTAAAGGGGAGGAGAGACTGAGTTTGATAAATGGAAATCAGAACTTAGCTTGCCACATACCAAAAGCAATTAAATCGGCTTGAGTGGCTCCAGAGAGACTGCGAGTTTTCTGCTGAACAATCAGAAAGTATTAATAGTACTTTGAGGGAAAAAATGGAAAAAGTGTGCTCAAGGGAAAGGAAATTTTGATTTGATGCAAGTTTAAATAAGTGTTTTCAAGGAACTAAGAAAAACACAAACAACACAATACAAATCTTAACTCTATCTTGTGTATAAAAAAATGTGTTTTACAAACAATCCTTTTTTTCCTCCCCTCAAACCAGACAACAAATGCAAAAAAGTCAGAAGCCAGGTTTCCACACCTCATAGGTAAACCTACAGAGTTAGCACTGGGATCCTAATTTAAGCTCTGTGAAGCACAAATCTTCTTTGCTTTTTTTTTCCTACACAAGAACAGTGAGTCCCTAAACCCCCTGCTGCAGCCCCATAAATAAGAACTGATGCAGAAAAATTATTTCATAAAGCAACTAGCTCCCTTCACCTCAGATGCACATAGAAAGCTTGGTGTTTTAAAAGTATTTACAAAGCAGCAACTTCTGACCAAAGTACATGATTAGAATACTGAATTTGATGGAAAAAAACGCTAACAAAGTGGCTGAAAAATAAACTCTTTTACAGTATTGAAAGAGCGAAGAATTCCAAAGGAAACAAGACATAGCATGTCCTGTTTCCAAACACCTTCACAAGCTTAACTGCCTTCTCAAAAAAGAAGATAGAGAGCTGTGGTAAGAACAGTGTTTAAAAAAGAGGCAGTGAAAGGATATTTTATTCATGGATGGTGTGCAGGCCCAAGAACCACTGTCACTGCTCCAGCCCAACACTCTTATTCCCAACAAGCTTTTCCTAACCACACGTGTCTCCGTGGTTCCTATCTGCTGATAAGCAAATAGATGGAAATCTACCACCGTGACACTGCGCTGCAGGAAAATATATCCATGGCTTCCTAACTCTTTCAGCCTAGCAGCAGGATTTAACACCCTTAGTACCGCTCACACTTTGTTGCGAACATCACAAGCGACTTTCAGCTGAGCTAGGGCTGCTTGATGGCAGATTATACCTTTCAAAAGGAGCAGGCCTGGTAGAGTTCATTAAGGCTTTGTTAGGCTCAAAGTTATGAGAGCAGTTTTTGCTGACATAACCAACCTAACTTTATACTTGCTATCAGTAGGTAGAGTAGTAGTCATGATAACAGAGTGCTAGCTAATCATTTCCCATTTTTCTAGTAGATTTTGTAGGCTGCACTGATCTCCACCGTACTTATTTGAGCAGTACATCAGGGCCCAGCAAGAGCTCAGTACTCCCATGCGAGCTGCAGTCATAAAGCTTTCACTATGGGCAGGCAGCGCCGGCTTCTCCTGGCTGTCCTCCAAAGCAGGTACACAGCGTAGCATCTTCCTGCATCGGAGCTAGCAAGAAGAGGGTTTTTTTTTGTTTTTTTTTTTAAATAATACATGGCATAGAAGGCTTGGTGCATGAAGTTAAAATTTGCAGCTACTTTAAAAACAGCAGTTGTGAACATACCTTCGTAATAGGGTGAGTTTTGAGAGGGGAAAAAAAAAGACCAGTAACAGGAACACAGTATCTGAATTTATATACTGTATTTATCAAAAGCTTCATTCTCAAAAGGTCCAACTCCATTCACACTTCAAGGCAGTACTATTTCAAGGCTGTATGTCAGTTGTGGCGTTTTATGAACAGTGGATGATTTGCAATAGGCTATTAATTGTTGCAATAGGCTATTAGCTGTAATTTCAAAATACTACAACATTCCTGTAATACTTAAAATGTATTCAAGCCATTTTTGAAGTATTTGATTTTTTTTGTAACTTTACTGCAATTCTCTAACAAATGGCAATAATTGATTTGCACTGTTCCTTATTTTTTATTATACCTGTGTCACTTGACAGTCTGCAGATGTAATACTACAGGAGGAGAAATCTCTGAAAGCAACACCCGTTTGCTCAGAAAAATGGTCAAATTCAGCCTTACAGGCTGCAAAAATCTCTTTTTCATCTTTTCTAAACACTTCCCCCTGCATTTTGCTGCCCCTTTTCCTCAGCACCTTGTCTTGTTGTCATAACCTCATTCCCTGTCTGCTTGTCCTTCCAACTCTCTTGTCCTTCCTGGTGACACTTCATAGAGAAAAAAAGGAAAGACTTTTTTTTTCCTGCCAAACTTCCCTGAAGAGAGAGGGTTCATCAGAAGGTTCCACAAATAGCAGCCTTTTACCTCTGTTCCGTGTCCTAAAACAGCAACCAGGAAAGGGAGAGAAAACTTCTTATATGTGCCCTCCCTTTAAGGGATGTACCCTTTCCCTAGGTACAAAAATAAGCTCAGAAAATCAAGGACGTCGACAAGAAGTCAGAGATCAGAACGATTCCTGTCGAGGCTTTTGCTCTTTCGGCTGAGCAGCAGTGCTCGCTGCGTGCCGCGCTCCCCGAGGCAGCTGCTTGCTTCTCTCAGCATCAGCTTGGCAGGAGGGGACTTCATCGTGCCGGGAGCCATTTAAACTGCTGTTCGGAATAAGCACCGCGGCGAGCAAGGGCAGACCCTCTGCAGAACGCTGAGGAGCGGAGTTGTTCCTCGCCCACCTAGGCTGGGCGCCCATCTCAAACTCTCCCAGAGGCTTTACGGCCTCCCAGCTTCACAGGAGCCAGAATGGGGAGACATTTTTCAAATGAACCATTTTCTTCCATAAGTCATAGCTATCACTTACAAAATTATGGCAGTAGTCCTTTCAGATTAAAAAAAAAAAAAACCTAGATGGTGAGAGGTGAGACAGTTCAGCGTTGTATTTCAGAGTTTATTTGAATTTCAGCATAAAGAGTCCTGTTGACAGATAGCAACAGATTTCTCCAACCTGACTAAAGCACCTCTGTAGACACTTCTTTTTTCCCCTGCACAGAAAAAAAAAGAGTCAACCCTACAAATTGCTTTTCTTCTGACAGGCATTTCCATATTCTTTAACTACTCAGTCTTCCAGCAGGCCCTCAACCACATGAGAAAAGCTCGGCCATGCATCTAAATACAGATTTTCTTCAATTCCTGATACACAACTGACTTCTCACACAAAAATTGAAAAAGGAAGAATTATGTGAGCAAATTTTAAGCAAAATGCTATGTAGAAGTCTGAGGTCTTATAATTCAGATTCATGCAGAAGACATACATGATATAATTTAGCGTGGAGGACAAGAATAGAAGAGCCATTTTCTTGTCCAATGAGCACTAACAGCATTATCCTGAACTTATAAAGAACTTACTTAAAAGTTTATATTGTTTCCTTCATCATTTTACACTCATTTTTATTTCTTTAGGTATAATTACTTTTTGTAACTGTAAAACAATACCCTTTTCCTGCTTTGATAACACAAAAAGCATTTGTGAGCACCACATCTGTACTTGGCAAGCATTAAGTTCAGCATTAGAATTTTCTGCTCACACATACTGCACACTGATCATCCCCAAATACACTTGATGCTTTAGAACAAGCATTTACTGCAAGTGGCCAAGAATCGGGAGGGAATACTCCAGATTGGATGTGAAAGCTGAGGCCGGGCATGCACAGGGTGCCCTCAGGCAATGGACTGAACCTCCTTCTGGTTCAGTCAATGCAGCTGGCTAAGAGCAGGAAATCACTGAAAAACTGATGCTGCATCTGCAACCACATCCTCTCCAGGTAAATAAATTACAAGAGAGCCACAGGGATGGAAGAATACAGTTTCTCTTATCATAAGAATCAGGAAGGCATATGGGAGTAAATCGGAATATAAGCAATAGGTCTTTTGGCCTCAAGCTTTACTTTAATAATTGAAAAATAGCACTTATATTGCTGTACAGATATTTAGGGTTTTGTGCTACAACTACACTGCAAGGTTATGCTATCTTTATTCGAATGCATTCAAACAGTATAATCAAGAATTTCTTCTTTCGTTTCTTTTGCCCCAAGTTATTTTTCTCAGATATCTGAAGTATTAACCCCAATCTCCAATTACACCTGTAAAAATTTAGGTCAAAGCAGAACATTCTCTAAGGACTTCAGAAACTTTTATAAAAGGGGATACTAGGAATACTAGGAGTGATTGGGTTTGGCACTTCTCTCTTTTCCTGGAACAGGTGTATGATTGGATTGCAGCTTCCTTGCATCTCCTCCTCCTGCACTCTCAGTTCATGTGAGGCCATGTTCAAGTAGAAGCTGCTAAAACTAGGGGCATGAAGTAGGTTTCAGAAGAAAAGCTACTTAACAGACACATTTTCTCAAATAAAATGGAAATAAAGAGGAAATGTTCATAGCTGGTTCACTTTTCTTACATCTAATAGAATGGTGGCTCATTCAGCTCTCAACACTTTAGGAAGAGTCATTAACAAAACAGCTTTTGACCTGACTGTTAGACAAACAATTAGAAAAGATTCATGGAGAAAATAATTCCACAGCTGGCTAAATAATAAATGAGCTGAAGGATTCCAGGATCTGAAAAAGCATGGCTTTGGACAGCTATTAAAGCAGACGAGAGTTTCTCACAGTATCCAGCATGACAGGTTTCTGTTCATGGTGATGATACATCAATATACGAGAACTTCTAAATTGCCCCCCCAGACAATTATTTACACTATCTTTATATAAACACCAAACCACCTTTGTCAAGAACTGAAATAATTTGTATCCAGCATCTACCAAAAATCCGAGTATCAAGAAAAAAAATTAATCTTCATTTTTTAACTTAACTTTGCAGGAATCTAAGTAGCACATCATTATATTCTATAAGCATTATCTCTAATTCTACAAGTATTTTAATGCACCATTTGTTGCTTTCTCCGACATGAAACTGCCATAATTGACATAAGAAATAAGTTCAGTATGTATAGGTAGTGACTTTTTTTTTTTTTTTTAGAGATGATTCTGGTATAAAAAGTTAATGAATTGGCTAGCTTGTGCAGGTCTAGGAAACAAAAACTAAACTATAATGGAAAATTTAACTAGGACAGGTAGGAAGTCAGCTTTTCAAGCTAAATTAAAAACACTTGGAAAGCAAATTGCTTCAAATCAACAGGAAAAAAATGTAATTTTTGTATAGAAGGTTTTGTCTAAAACAGCCAATTTCAACAAAATATTTGACCTGTGAACTCTAACTTAATTTGTTTTCTCAATCTCCATTTCATAATTTGAAACAAAAAAAAAAAAAAAAGGTCTGCAAAACACAAACCAATGAGTAGGCTTTGGGCTAAAAGCTACCAAGTTCAGTGGGTATATGCAATCTTTTTCTACCAGTCATGAGACAGCTAGAGGGAGCAGGAGAGCTGCCCCAGTAACAGGCTCTGTTATGTCAGTCTACTCCGTGCTAGCCCGAAACTCCAGAGCAGCAGAACTTTCGCCTGCATGAGCAGGCGCCTCGAGACTGCCCGAGTTTTAGGAGCTCCTAGTTAGTGGTTTCCACAGGCAAGGTGTGTGTGCGCTCCCCTGTTTGCCTGGGTATTCAAGCAATCCAAACACGATGCTGTGGCAAAGGCAGGCAGCACAGGCAGTTAGACAGCCACTATAGAAGAATCTAAATCCTCTACCGGACACCTTCTGCTATCGTGTGCAGTCAGAACAAGCACAGATGGATCCTGACCTCGTTTGCAGCTGCTGGTAGGGGTTACGGTAAAATAATTCTTGTCAACATTGTCAGGCAAAAAAGATTACATAAAAGATTCAGACAAAAAAGTGGGTGTTCTTTCTGTGAAAAGGGAGGAGAAAAACTGCATTTTGCTTCTAGTCTTAAGTAGATACAAAAGATGGAACTAATTTTCTTTTCCTGTAACCAAGATTGTAGATAACACAACCATTATCCTTCTTACAGGTAATTTAGTAATGCCATTAACTGTTTAGTTTTCCCTTTAAAATGTCAGCCCTTACAGAGTAGGTCAATACAAGCTTTTAACATAACGCTAGGAATAATGACAAATTTAATTCAGACTTATATTGCCCCACTTCCTGGAAGCACTTCATATTCTGATTTCAATTTAAAGAAAAAAAATGTGCATTTCAGGGAAAGGAGTGTTTCTATTATACACTCTTCTGCGTCAAGATCCAAAATGAACTGAGTCACCACAAGGCAAAATTTTTGCAAAACTGAAAGTGTTAAACACTCTGAAGCTCCATTTCAGGTATTTGGTTTTACTGTACTGAAACAGGCATCCTAAGATGGGATCCCAACAGATGGTTCAAAACCAAGAGAAAAAAAAAAAATACAGGTGCCTTCAGTCATTTACTTCTCCTGGTTTAGTGAATTACTTGCCTTCCAGGCAATTTTTTCCTTCATTTACAAGCTCATAACCTAGAACGTTTCTTCATCCCCCCACCCCATAATTTCCACAAAGCAACTAATTGGAAGGATTATTCTGAAGGAAATTCTGAAACTTCAATTGGAAGTCCTAAATCTTAGTTTCCTCTGCAGAATTCTTTGAGAAAGAGATCAGACCTCACTGTTCACAAAAAAAAACACCTGCTTATGTTAACTCAGTCCTTTCTGTAAATATGTAATACAATGATGTGCAAAGAACAACTGTTTCATGACTTCATGAGAGGAAGAGAACAAGCAAAAAAAAATATAAAAATCAAAGGTATAGTCTTCTCAATGCTAAGAGAATTATGCTGAATTTAGGCCTCAAACTCACTCATCAAGTACTAAATTCAAAACAGATTTTACAAGAGAAGATATAAGAGACAAGAGAAGGTACAAGAGACAGTGGAAAAAAGAGAAGCAGGAGTGAGGAAAGCTGCAAAAATCTTTTTTTTTAAATGGGGTATTTCACACATATAAGGGAAAATAACAAATGCTAATTGGACAATTAGCAAATAATAATCACAAGAATAAACACTGTCATTTAATATTTTTTTTTCAGAACACAATGTCAAATTGTATTCAAGGAATGAGCTAAGACAAGACACAATATCTGACCATTAAGAGTGACCTCTAAATTGCTGCAATTATTTCCTAATGTCAACAAACCACTAATTGAGCTATATGAAGTGACATTGCTGTAACACCCAGTTAACAGCTTGGGTCTACAACCATAAATTTAACAGTCTTTTTATCAGATAATTGGTGGCAACTGTGAGATATGTAACAAGGTGCATATTAAGGTTGCCTTAGAATTATTTCTTATTTAAGTAATGAGGATACACTCATTCAGCAATCCATGCAGCACTTCATATTACAAGATAAGAGATAGACACAGGCTAACCAAACATTTTTTATATAATATGACTGGCTGCAAAATCGACAGAACAAAGAAATCATCTACATGAATATTAATAACATAACCTAGAATATTGTGTATTTCAGCACTGTGTGATGTCCTGAAGAGCAATTCTGCAGGTACCACATAGCACACCCAAGGCAATGTTGATATCTGTGGATGGACGGGCTTGGAAATCCTCTGGATAGTGAAAAACCAAGTTCTCAACATACTGAAAGTGACACTTGTCCTGTGAAATCCAGCCAGACTGTGATTAAAATTTACTGAGAACCTGGTTCCCCAAATTAATTGTTCTGACATTCATTGAAGAGTAAAGCTCTTTAGTTTTAGAAACAATTTTGTGGAAACAATTTTGCCTGTGAATAAGGCACAGCACCAGGCCTCGGTAACTGAGAGAACAGTAACAGCCCTGTGACAGGCCCCAACACCAACTCTGCTACAGGCTGAGCAGAGACACAACCTAACCTCTAACTCAGAGAAGCAAGCACTGATGCAGATGCTTAGCTATGCTCTGAGCATTCATCACTGAAGTCAACGGACATCTTTGGTGGCCCAAAGATGGGCTTTGAGAGTGCATGCAGGTTAGATCAGATACAGTGACTAGCATCAGGGAGAATAAGCACCTTTGAATCCTTATCTGGATTTTTCTCAACAATGCTAGATGAGAAAAAAAATGGAGTTATTAAAAATATCAATAACAAATTTAAAATTAAAACTAAGCTGTTTTTCTTATCTATCACCAAAGCAGTTGGTTGACTTGAATTAATTGGTATTTTTAATGAAAAGTAAAAATGCAAGTTTGCAAATTTTGTTATTTTCTATCCAGCTCTTATACCACCTCACCTGGCTCACCCAATGACATCAGCTCACACCTGGGCATTTTGGTTGAAGTTGACAGTCTGGTCACTTGGAATCCTCACAGGTAAGAAAAGTTCCAGCTTTTCCAGTTCAGAATCTGGTCTCTTCCAGACAGTTCAAAACATCTTCAAAAGGTTAAGGGCATAATGCTACAGTATGAGAGCTATCATATCTTTAAGCATCTTATCTCTTTGAAGACATTACACAGACCATTTACAATCATTGAAACACAGTATCCTGGAATACTCTGGCTTGGATTCCATTTCTTTTTGAGAAAGTTGATGCTAAAAGTCTTACAGAAAAAGGTATATAACAAAGTATCTAATTTCCATTTTTAAAGCAGATTATGTAGACACAAATGACTGACATCATCATGTTGCAACACTTATCCATCACAGATGAATTAATATAGAATTGAAATAATAGTTGATACAGAACCAGGACCTTGTTTCCCAGCACTGCTTGCTAATCTACCTATTCATATTAAAGATTCATCAGTTATAAATCCAAGGCAAATGTCTTGATTACATCTTCAGAACAATTATAGAACCACTGAGGCTGGAAGAGACTTCTGACGATGAAGTGCTTCAGTATGCCAGCTCAGAGCAGAGCCACCACTGGAGCAGATTGTCCAGGACAATACCCGCTGGAGTTCTTTCCATCTCTGAGGATGGAAACTCTGACGGGCAACCACTCTTGATATCCTGTTCCTGTGTAACTAACCTCACAGGGAAGAAAAAAAGTTTAAATTGAATTTCCTGTATTTCAGTTTGTGTCTGTGGCCTCCTTCCCCAGGAATCACTGAGAAGAGTCTGTCGATGCCTTATTTAATGCATCCTAGCAGGTATTCATATCCACGGATAAGGTCACATGAGTTCTCAGGAAGGTACAGACCAACAAACAGCAGCTACAGTGCCAAGAATGGGTAAGGCTCCAGAGGATGCACCCCCAGCTCCTGACTTCTCCTTGGCAGAGTTCTTGACAGCTGAAGCCTTCTGACGGTTCATCCTAACCTCACCAGGCACCATCCAGAATGCAGGAGATCCAAAGACAGAAGAAACACGTTCATACTCTGCTTTCTTTTCAAAACTACAGTAATAAAGAGGGTTCAACATAATGTGTAGGTTCTTCCTTCTGCTGACTGATATTGCAAAGACTACTGCCATAAAGCAGTGCATAGTGACGCTATGTTTCTCAGTGAATTGAAGGAGAGTATGGTCTACTACTGGAAAAAAAGTTTTAAAATATTGAGAAATCACCTATTAGGAAGTATCTTAGTTTATATTTCCTTTCTGATTCTGTTTAGGAGCCTCAATGAAGCAAGTGTCTTTGTTTCCACTGAGCACGCTGATGTCAAAAGCGTAAGTGGAATCCCTCTCATTTACTATGTATTAGTGCTAATACATTTTCAACACTAATGCTTTGAGCAAATGAAACACTGATAGTCTGGGACACTAATGGGATACATTAATTGCAAGTAGTATAAGAAAAGAGGATTAGTAAAATGCGTGCTGGAAACAGAAAATGAGATTAAAATTGGCATTTTGGCTAAAGTTCTTCAGGCTATTAAAAAAAACAAGATGATTAGTCAAGGAGAAACTAGGAAGTCAATAAAAGAAAAACACTGAGGGTCAAGGGGAATCTTGAAAAGGAGATATATGACTTAAAGTGGAAGAGAACAGAACTAGAAAAAAATAGCTTTTAAAGGGTAAAGAACTATGGTATTTCAAATACTACAAAGCCATATTCTTCAGAGAAGAGAAGAGAGCTAAGGTCCAGATCCTGCACGCATTTAAGCACATGAAAGGCTGTGCTAACTTTAGCAGTCACATGGTTCTAGCTAAATACTTAAAAGCTGCTATTAAGTACTTAAAATATAGTCAAAAGCAGATCAGTTGTGAAGGAGATACCAACGTATTTCACCAGACAACTGAGAAAAAGGCTGACCAGGGAACATTTTGCACCGTAATAGGATTGCTGCTGTCCTGCCAGCTGTAATCAAAGGAACCAGGGAAGGAGCAGAAGCAGAGTAAGGAGGTAATTTTGACAGCGTGACCAGTACTAGAGTAACAGATCTGTGTCAAAGTAATATTCATAAATCAGAAAGGGGCCAGGGATGATGCTCGAGGAACAGCTCTGATATCAAAAACATAGCTTTCTTTTTATTTGCTGTCCTGGCATTGTATAGAACGCAAGGTACAGCCAAGTAAGAAGGAAGCCAGACTTTGCCAGTGAGCTCTTAAAACACAATAAAATAAAGATATCACTAGGCTCAGTGATCCAGGCATTCAACAGCAAAGATGTTATGAATAATTTCCTAAACACACAGTTGAATTTCTGTCAATGGTAATTCTAAAATCAAGATCAAATGATTTTATAAATATTATCTACAATAAACCACAATGAATGCAAACCCTGTGCCCTGTTAAGAAGCCCAACTATTCTTTTTTTTTTTTTTTTTTTTTTTCCTATTATATATCCAGGAATAAAAATTTTAAGCATATAAAAACCCAAGGGAAAAATTATAAAAACAAAAAATCCTTTCCTTTATTTTTAGTAATCGAAATTATGAACTGCTTGGGGAATTTCCTTTAGACAACTGGCACTGCAATAATGGTTGATAAAATAAAAGTAGATTTGAGGACATCTGTATCATAACTGACCTGAGAAAATATATAATACAGATGGAAAATATACAATTGCATATGGAAGCAAAGTGCTGCTAAAACAGAGCATGGCTGGCATTTGATCTCACTGGTCTACCACGTCCAACCATATATTGCAGCAGTGAGAAACATCCATGATAACATGAATCACTGCCTAAGAGATGTGGGTGTAGGTCAAGCTTAGATAACTCTGAGAGCCTTTACTCCAATACCAGCTTATTGAAAATTCTACAATTCATCAAGAAAAGTGTGCATATGTACACACACACACACACACACAAAGCTCTGGACACTCATTACGAACCATTGTAGGTCTTCTGCCTTTTAACAGTCTCGAGCGTGAGGGAAAGCAGCAGTGCTCAGAAGGCTTCTTCCACTGCAGACGGGACAGGAGTCAACTTCACCCCATTCAATACACCCTCAAGAATTATCAACCAAAATACAATTTCACACATCACAGCTGCAATTCAGATCAATTTTTATAGCTTTTTAAATATATCTTTTGTCAAAAAAAAGAAAGTGTTTCTAATGAAAATGTCCATCTATTCGCTGCTTAGTTTAGATATATCCTTCAGCATGACAGAAGTCAGCATTTAGAGAACTCATCTGACTTTTTCCTATCTACATTCTTTCTAGTGCCGTGAGAGAAAAACATCCAAAAATAACTTCCATAGAAAAGGGCAAGAGACACTGCATTAGCATATATTGCCAATAGCAGATGTAAGAACATCTATTTTCATTCTCTCAAAAGTACTGAGCACTACCCGACAGCCTACAGAGCAATACCTAGTCCAGCTAATGATGCAAAGGCAAAACTACCTGCAAATCTACCTGCACAGCAGAGACCTGTGCTTGCTCTGACTTGGTAATTCCTGCTGTCAAGAAAGCCAATAAATTAGAACAATTAAAGTTGTATATACAATGACTAGCCAGATTAGCACATATAAAGCAAACGTGGGTAATGACTGCAGCGTAGTTCTAACTGAAACCTTGAATAAACAGCCCACATTTTTTCTACCTCTGCAGAAGACTCCACGGAGACCAGTTAAAAATAACTTAAAAAACAGAAGGCAGAATTTCCATATACTTTGTGTGTCATGAACAAAATTGCCTACAGCACAGTTTCAACTGAGACTTCTGGCATTATCCACCGCCAAAGCACAAAGACAAATTAAACAATGGAACAAGGTTAATTTTCTTCATCTACTTGAAGCAAAAATTCTCTCAAGACTCTGTGGCTATCAGCCTCTATTCCTATCTCTCTACAAGTAGAATGGAGCTAGATTTAGAAAAAATAAAGTCTGTTGCTAGTTATACTAAAATCCACATGATTTTATTACCTCATTTTGAAGAACTTAGACGTCCCTATTTAAAAGGAAAGGAAAAAGGAA
>JAVCKT010027509.1:0-23503 GCA_032273925.1 Rhynchotus rufescens | reverse complement strand
ACTGCAAAGCAAATACCGCGACCCAGCAACAGAACTGTCCTAGATTCTCCCGTCTTGTTTTGGAATTTTATGACAGCCTTATTGCCCAAGGGTACCACATAATCACTTCGCAGTTCAGTGATACGCTTTCTTTTAGCATCTGTACTAAATGTGTTCTCATCCCTACTGTATGTAAGAGCGCTTTTTTAATTTTTCAGATGGAAAAAGAAATAGCAGATGGATGGATTCAGATGCATCAAAGTTTGCAATAGTTGAAATTTTCTTATTTTAACCTTTTCAAACCTGCACCTTCTCCAAATTTCTTCGTGAATTGCATGATTTTTCTTCTTTTTCGTGAGACAACAGGTCTGGACATCACTGTCATAGCTCACTATACTGTAATCTTTGCCAAGATAGCCTCCAAATATCTAATACACAGTATCATTATTGGCAAAAATTACATTTTGATCTTAAAATCGTGAGCACGTTGTTGACATATTAGTACTTTTGAAGCATTAGCCATACAAGATAATTCCATACCATTCCGTGCATAATTCTATACAAGAATTATGCTGGAAAAATCAAATACTTGCCCCAAAAGGTGGGCCTGGTGCCGTTTCAGGAACCTTAAGCCGTTAATTAGTTCATCTCTAATTGCAGCATTCGTGGCAGTGCTCCTTGGACCTGGACTCGTGCTGCCACCAGCAAGGTGCGAGGAGGGTGAGTGGTCCTGAGAGCAGTAAAGCAGCTCCTCCAGGCAATATTCGGGGTTATTTATGTATTTATGTTACAAATATGGCCGCATTTACAAAAATGTTCATATTTACATGCATGTGCAATTAAAATAGGTGTGCAAATGCAATGAACGTACATTGCTCTGCTTTTCTGTTAGAATCCTGCAAGCAGGGCCTGAAATTCCTTGTTTCAGGCCCAATGCACATGATCATTACAGGGCTGGACTGCTAAAACCGTAGCATCTTTACCCTGAAAAGTGTTTTTAATGCCATATTTTGGGGTCATATGACTTAAACAACACGACAAATAGCTCAGTACAAATTAGATGTTATCATTTTGACTTGTGTCTTCCTAAGAAGCACGCTGGGATTTTTCCAGAGCATTTTGTGCTTGCTTTCAGTGAACCCGAAATAGGTTTCACCTTGATTTCAGTGAACCCGTGGCTAAGTTAAGCTCCTCCAAAGCCCTGGCCCCGCGCGTGGAGCTGATGAAGAGTGAAATAGACTGTGCTGACAATTAGGGGCCGTGTTTTGGAGGAGAGCAGTCATCCCGCTGCGTTTTCTACTGAGATACTATCTGACATCTCTGTTAAATGGGGATGGTTTGAAGCAGCAGAGTGAGAAAATGTCCCAGGAAGACCTTTTTTCTCCTTGTCCTGGCCAGACCTCCGCAGTAACTCTTCCTTCCCACATTTGGGAAGATGGATTTGACATTTGCCGATAGGTTGTTGGGCGTCTTCGCAGTGTCCCGGGCCTCCCAGCTCCGTGACAGTCGTGGCAGGAGGTTATGGATGAGCTGGATGCCCTGCAGTATTTTACCTGGCTGCTCCACTCGTAAGTCTATCATCTGAGCGTGGCATTTAAGTGCCAACGTTTTTATTTTATGCTGTCATGAATGAAATAGGACATCCCCGTGACTGGCACATTCCTCCTGCTGTTGGAATTAAATGCATAAAAAATCTTTCCAAGGTGTGGGGTAAGTTTAGAAAAACAAACAGTTTCTAAATTAATAAGCCTGAAATATTGCCATGAAATATTGTATAGCTGTAAATACTGGTTGTGTTTCTTGCCATAGGGATGAGAGCCGAATTTATTTGTATTTCATACCATCTTATTTAAAAGAAGAGCTCCTGTTATATCAAACATAATATTTGATAAATAATAAACATTAATAATAATTATAATAAATAATAAACATTAATAATAATTAATAACAAATAAACATTATGAAATAAACATTATTATGTTTGTTATATCAATCATAATGTTTGATATAACATTATGTTTGTTATATCAAAAATAATTAATGCATAGGGATGAGAGATTAAACTATGGATAATCTCAGACTTTCTGTCCCAAACAGTGGCGTTAAGGTACCACATCCATAACCTGTACATTTCTCATAATTAATGTGAATTATCAACTTCCAATTTATGGTGAAGGTTTTGTGATTCTTACTCTACAAGTTTTTTTCCTTTCTGCTTCATTTTTTCCCAGTAACCTTTCTTTTTTTTGATGATGTGCACTGATAGATAGGTATCTATTATTTTAAGTTTACCTTATGTATTACCTTACATAGTTAGGAGAAGTAGAGTCATTTTGAACGTTCAAATTAGCTCTTAAATCACACAGCAGAAGTTGAAAATACTTTCTCCATGGCCCGCTCTTGCTGAGCAGCATCAAAGCTCCCAATGATCTTTCCTCTTGGAACATTAGGAGCAAATTTAAAGGAACTTTAAACTTCAAAAAACCCATCAGCTTCAAAAAAAAAAAAAAAAAAAAAAAAAAAGCTTTAAGCTTCAAAAAGCCCTAAGTAATCAAAATGCACTTTTTCTAGCTACATGGAAATAATACTTTTTTCAAGGGTACTTCTTAGTGATCATATGTAAATAATTAGTTTGATTCTGAAAATGAGACCACACCAGTTTAGCTCAAGAGATCCCCTTTAAGTACCAAAGTTTCACATATCTTCCCCAAAGTGTTTATACCTTTGCCTGCACCTTCCTCTTTCATACACACTCTTTGATACTAGCAGCAGCAGCAGCGGCATTGCACGGTTCCCCTCTCCTAAGAGCCCTGTTTGGAGCTACGTGCTGCACCCCGATAGTTTTTAGGTGAAGCTTTTCATCTCAGAGAGTCCTTTTTCCTGGGTTTTTATCCATTTTTCAGCCCAGTAGCTGGGTCCCGTCCCCTGCCCATGTCCCAGCACATCAGTGCCTGTTGACCATCCCTCAGACCAGCTTGGTTCCTCAGCTCCTTCCAAGCAAGCTGCAGCTATTTAAGCACTGAGGAAGTTCTGATCGGTTCTAATGGCCCGAGGTGCCTTCCCCAGCCTGCTCCCTGCTCAGGATCCAGCTTCAAGGAACCGTCGATGGGGCCGTGCTGGAAACCAAGGTGAGCGGCTTTGGCACTAGTAGGGTTTTAAGGCCTTTGCAAGAGTTTTCCATGTGGATCATGCCCTCCTAGGCTAGCATTGCACTGGATCTCTCTTCCTCTTGCTCCTGCTGCTGTTGTGCACTCACGCAGTGTTGGGATCCTGATGATTGCACATTATCATGTATTTTATCCACCAGTCCAGTTCTCGTTGTCCTATGTGTCACAGCATTTCTCTAGTTAATCCTGGAAATGTTGAAATATGGTGTCATAATCACAGCCTTGCTGTTTCTGCAAGTGCTTCCTTGCTTTCTGTGTGGAAAATATTTATGTATGGGTTGTCTGGAAGATACCTAGGCAAAAAGAGGCACTTCCAGACTAACTCCTATTGAGGAGTCCAATTGTCCTCAATTGTCCAACTCCTGATTGAGGAATCCTATTGTCCAAAGACAAGACCACAGTTTTCACCCAGTGGAGAACTCTCCAGTGACTGCCCAGGAGTCTCATTTCATGTCCATGAAGAGCAGCGAACCATCATGACAGTAGGTTTTGTGTATCTCTGAATTTGTTGCAATCATGTTGTAAAAGCAAACGTTTGGCCGATTATTTAAAAGCTCTGAGGATTTTCTGACTGTCATTGCAGGTATTCTGTGGTGTTTAGGCTAGCAGTTTTAGAGGGAATTTATGAAATTGCCACTTTCATGTGTATCGTAGGAAGCCCAAGCAACGTGAGCACCTTCTCAAGTATTACATGCTATTTGATGATTCCTTTCAGTTACTGCATGAAATGCCGAAATTTGTAGGCTTTGCCTAAAATAATTGAGGTCGCTGTTATTGCCATAGTTTGAAATAGAATATTATGGCCATCCTATTGCACCAGTTTTGTGCAAATTTGGGCTGTTTTTTGCCAGACCTGGTGTCTTCAGCACATTTCCATGCTCAGGATGCTGATCATGACAAGCAGCACAAAGAAGTGGAAACCAGACTGCTGCAAACGGTGAAAGGGACATCACAGCCCTGTGCTTTACCCAGCTCAGTGCAAGGTGCTCTCTGCTTCTTATCTGAAAACTTTTTCTTGTGATTTTGTTCCTTTTTTTTTTTCCTTTTTTACCTTTTTTATCCTAGAACTGTCCATCTCAACTGCTGGTGGAGCTTTCTCAGGGGTTAAAGGTGGACAGAAAGAACAGGCCATGCCAGCAAGTGAGCTGGATGGAGGTAGCATTTTGTCATCATCATTTCTTCTGAAAATGCTCCCACCCAAGCACTTAACCCATCTAAAAAAGTGCGGTAGAAGAGGAAAGAGGAGCAGCTGATGAGACACAAAAGTGACGTGTGACATTTCGAGGCTTTTAACAGCTTTTAGACTTCTGTCCCGAAGCTCCTGGTGTCTCCATCCTTCTGGCCCAAGCTACCTGCAAACTGACAGGGCTCGTGTCTTTGTTACGGGTTTGTGTTTCACTCCTCCACCCTCTGTGATAAAAATGTGCAGCACTTTGTTTGTGGAAAGGCAGAGAATGCAGATATAAAAAGCTACAGCTTGTCCAACAGTACGTGAAGGTCTTTTAACTGGTTGCTTGACATTCGGGTCATTTTCTTGCTGAGCTATTGCACAAGATATTTCATAGTGAAACTAAAGAATTTGTGTCAAGCTTTCCAATATTGTCGTGCTTTTTGACGTGGGATGGTTGCATCTCCTCTGCACCTGCAAACTGTTTTCAGGGAGCTTTTTGGTGGCATCAGGGGATTTGGTGGTCACAGGTGTGTGTGGATGGGAGCTCTTCTAGAATTCAGCGTTGCCATCAGGAGAGTAAGGCTAAAAAAGTGGATTTATGGGCTCAGCAACATCTCCTAACCTCAAGTAGGAGTGCAGTTTTCTCTGGAGCTGTTTTGGCAGTGGGCAACAGCATTGGGCATCTTTTTCAGGAGTGGCTGACCTGATAGGGAAAAAGGAAGGTTCTGCACTGTTATCTAGTCCTGAGTGTGCCCGACATGCCCAACATGCACAGAACTAACACTAAAAGCAGAAGAAAACCATTGAGCAAGAACTGGGATTAAAATCCAGAATCAGTTTGCTCTCCCACATGCTTAAAAAATAAGTGCTTTTTGCCCGAATTGCATGGAATTTACTCGACATTCAGGTTTGTTGGTGCAGTTTGGAAGACCGGACTGTGTTTTTTTGCAGTACATCCCATTAAACGGATTGAACCATTTCTGCTCCATCCCAACGCTGGCCTGGGAAGAACACGGGTCTGGCTAACACGGTGCTGAGTTGCTCAAGACACCAGCTGATTTTCCGATGTACACAAATTTACACGCTCTGCTTTCAACAATACCAATTGACGTTAGGAATGGAAGACTCAATTATATTTTATTGTTATATTTAACAAGAAAGGCATAATATAAATTAGTAGAATATGTGTAAACTCAGTTTAATAACTATGAGAAGAAAGATTCTTGCCTCCTCCTGCACGTGGGATTTATAGCCTGGTGCAATGTAATCATGTTTATGTGAGTGCCAGCATAATAAACCGCAGGAATTCACACTGCAGTGAGTGATAACGTAGATGTAACGCTAATGATATTCAGCCCCACGCCTGAAACGCTGAACATAACCTTGTAATTTGTGCGGCAGAGACAATAGAGGGAGATTGTTTTGTTCTGGGGCGGGTTTGTAGGTGAAGGACACTAACCAAAGACTTAAACAAAACAAAATGGGCTAACACCCTTGAAAGCAGTCGCTTATAGCCCTTATCTTCTGTTTTCCATGCACATTAAGAGTGTGATCCCAATAATTCCTGTAGTGTCCCTGCCGAGACCTTCTCGCCCTTGCAGGGCAGCACGAACGGGTGCTCCCGCACGCTCCCGTGCAATCCAAGCCGTGTTCCTGCTTCCTTGCACTTCCTTGCACAGCATTCGAAGTGTGCAGGGCTCTGGGGTAAGCAAGCAGCAGCTTCCTTGGCTTCCTCAAGCCCCTGCCTCAAAAACAGCCCCTCGCTTGGGTCTTGAAGGCCACAGGTTGAGCCTCTCCATTGGGCCACAGCATCTGTCTTTTTCAGGGGATACAACCACATGCAATTGAGATCTGGGGCACAAAATGTAATTTTGGTGTTGATAGCTAAGCTCAACATGTCCCCTGCACTGCTTCCCCAGCGTCGACCTACGTTGCATAGGGAGGATATTCAGCCTGGATTTCAACTTAAGCGCTCGCTACAACCCCAGGACAAATTAAAGCACGGTGTTGGGTTTTTCATTGAAGGTAGGCAAGAGCAGAATTATAGGAGAGTCCTTGTTTAAACATCTGCCAAAAATGTGTAGGGCTTTTGAATGAGATCCTGCTCTTTCTTGCTCTTTCTTCTCTGAAATCCATCTCACAGCCCCACTGGAGTTAGACAGAGCTGCTTGTTGGCCTGTTATAAATATATATATATATATGCTTATATATATAAATATATATATATATATGCTATATATATATAAAATATAAATATATATATATATGCTTGTTGGCCTGTTGGCCTATTGCAGGCTTGTTGGCCTGCAATAAAATGCCTTGCATGTGTCCTTTCTTAAAAATAAACACACAAAGGATATTCCAAATTTAAAAAGAAAAAAGAATCCAAAGAAACAATTCCCCTCTTAGAACAGCTCCATCTCCCTTAGTTATATATCCTTGGTCTCACCCCGGGGAGTTCTTTCAATTGCTGCTAATATGCACTGGACTTAAACATTATGTCTTCTGCTAAGAGTGAGGTTCGTTAATGCAGCCCACCTTATGGTCACGGGGAAGGCCTGGCTGATGCTGGGCAATGGAGCATTTGGTACTTTGCTTTGCAGAAGCTCAGCAACAAAAAGAGTTAATTGATCTTTGCAGGTCGGTTTACCCAATGTCAGGATTTTCTCCTGACGCTGCTCGTAGACCAAGTGATAATCTTGTGTCTGAAGGCAAACATATAGAATGGCTTTTAGTGATCCCATGGAGCGTTTCCCAGGCAACTGGAGCATCTTCCTACCTAACGGGGCTCAGGGATTGCCCGGCCCGGGCTCCGTTTGTGCCTGCAGAGACTGTCACCAGCAGAAAGATGCTGCTATTTTTTGTCAGGTTACAGAAGTGAGTGAGTTTTGGGCTAGTTTTGGAATTTTCTTCTTGAATTTGAGTGATTCATGGTCTGGTGCTGGCCAGAATAAAGGATAGTTGACTGCTCCGGTTAGAGAGATACATGGCCCTGCTCAGCCTGCCACCGAAGATGAAGTGGATGGAGCTTTAGTGAGCAGTGTGCGACCCAGTGCTCAGCACCCACACGTGTCAGATGAACCTAAAAAATACCCCTTTCGCAAGAGAACTGTTGTCGTGTAGGAAAGAAAAAAAGTAAAACAGAAAAATTGGGAAAAGGAGAACCAGAAGATTACATCGTACTGGGGGAAAACAGTAGAAATATTTTGTTCTTTTATTGTATTCGTTTCTGCAGAAAATTGGGCTGCCATAGGAAGCAGAGTTGGGAGCACAAAGACTGCATGGATGCTGTGTTCTCCTTGTCAAAACCTTTCCCCATCCTCTGCTAACGCTGTGTCGAATCCCACCGGATTCGACAGGGCAATGGGAGAGGTTATAGGTCAGAAATTGGCCCTTGGGAATTCGGAGTTACCGGGTGCTGCATTTCGTATCCCTGACATTTGAATCAGAAATATTAAGCTTGCAGACGGTGATCCATGGGGACTGCGAAGCAACTGAAGTGGTTGAAGAGCTGAGTGTGTAATTTGGCATTCAAAATTCACATGTTACCTCTGAGAAGTGTGTTGTGTAACCACGGGAGCACTGAACCATGAGACGTTGCTATGATTTGGGAAATCTTTGCGTTGCATCTCTAGGATCTTGGATGCTCCGTTACCGGTGTTTGAGCTGGCTTAATGCACCCACAAACTGCCGTGGTACCTTTGCCTGCAGTGGAGACCTGCCCTATGGGATGAGCTTCAGCACCTCCCAGGAATGTTGTCCTACCCTCATACGAGACACTTGCAATGAGTGGAACTTGTGTATTTTTAGCTGGTTTAGGTGACACTGATATTAGAAATTTGGCAAGGAGTAGCATTATAGGGTTTCTTGAGTTTTGAGGGGTGTCTAATATGTAACATGGTCTTGTGGTGGTAGAGAGCCTGGGAACTTGGTGAGCTTTGCTTTCCAAAGCTCACGTGGTCAGAGGCCCTTCGGGACCACGTGCACAGTGCGTGTGTCGCTTTCCATAAAGGAGAATTCCGACTAGCACAAATTCATCCCACAGATCTGCTTCTCCCCAGCAGCGATGCTCAGGGCACCTCTCTGCCGAAGCGTGCATTGAGAGCAAGCCAGAAGTGCACAAGGTGTTGGGGTTTCCTTTCTGGAGTTCGAGGAGAAGTTCACTTTCTCCAGGCACGCTGTCCTGAAAAAACACATTCTTGCAGGAAATCTTGTCAAACCCATAAAGGAAATGCTCTCCAGGCCCCTCTGCTGGACTGCAGTGCTTGAGACTCATTCAGTCCTTATTGGGAAGTGTAATATTGATGTCTGTCATGTAGTTTTCTCTGTGTATATTTGTGATGGGAATTGGGTTTAAAAGCGTGAACTTTTGCTGCTTGAATTAAAGCTCTTTGTCAGCAGGCAAGCTCATTGAAAAGACAAAGAAGGATTTTTTTTTGGAAGGCTTTTTTTAGGCTGCGGCTTTGTTTGGGCAATACAGCATCCAACTAAAATGAGATGGTGGTTTCCAGGTGGTGCGAGTCCAGCAGCAGTTCCTATGAGCCTGGGGCAAGGCAACCCTGCAGGAAGTGCTCGACAATATCCATTGCCCCCTCCAAGTCTCCTGAGCTGGTGAGATGCACGGCTTAGTAAAGAGCCTGAAGATGCTGACATTAAGAGGGGCATTCAGAGCATAAAGGCAGCCAAACAGATCAGATTAGCAGGTTAAGCCCTAGTACAAGTGATATAAAGCAAGCAGGGAAGCAGGAACGACTTGTCATAGAGTTGCAGCCTGTGCTAAAGCAGCGAGGAAAGTTGAGTCAGCGGAGACAGCTTTTCAGAGAGCAAAAACACCAGTTCTGGCCTTTGGCATTGTCCTTTCTTGGAGAAAGCCTTTCAGAAGGGCTGGGGACATGAGGGGAAGTGGGGCTCTGTGGCATCTGTGCAGGCAAAAGGCACGTCAGCCTGAGCACTGAGCTGCGTGACGGCAACACAAGCCCTGTCCTACACCAGGGCTTTTATCCAGCCACAGGAGGCATCAAACCATGATCCCTGCTGCCGTTGCCTTCGTTAAGAAAGGTGCCTGGCTTGTGGATGGCAGGACGTGCCGCCCTCTCCCTTCTCCTTTCGGGCTCAGAGCAAGGCAGGAAAATACTTGGATTTTCTGTTTGCTCCAGCCACCTTTTCAAGTGCAGATATGGGTGCAGTGTGGGACTTGCTCCAGGGTTCGGCGGCTCTTTGTTTTCTACCAAGGAGGTCATTTCCATCAAGGGGGTCTTTGCTTCTTTGTGGAGGAGGATGATCTGTTAAAGAGAATGCCATCTCCTTGTTTAAGGGATACAGACAAGTGTATCAAGAAAATAGCAGTGAGTTAGGGAACAGAGCAGGTGGGATGGATGGAAAATGCTTTGAGCACTGGAGAGAAGGGGTGTCCTCTCATCAGCCTGTTTGGGAGGTGATGGGCCACCCCTGGCTTGTGATCTGCTCATTTTCTCCTAATTCTGCACCAAAGCAGAGGCCTCTTGGTTGTTTTCGTTGTTCCTGCTGAAGCCAACAGAATGGGACTGTCTGTGGAGGAAATGATGCGGGTGACAGATGTTGTGTATTCAACTGGCCTTGCATTTCGTCCTGGTCGTTCTTGGCTCTCTTCTCATCTTTACTTCATGCTCAGAACATTGAGGTCCTTGTTCCGCATGACCAGCAATTAGGTTGCAGCTTGGGCAGGTGTCTGTATAGCTCAGGGCTGACATCTTCTCTTAGGCAGCACCCTCCGGTGAGATGTCTTTGGGAAATTTCAAAGGCAGAAATTCCATGGACACACACAAATCAGCACAGCAGAAATGTTAATTACTGCCACATCTCAGTTGCTGAGTCTGTCCTTAATGGGTTGAGCAAGTTTTGCTGCTGTGAGGTTTTTTAATTTTCATTTCTAGATAAATTATCAAATGACTTTAACATTTGGTGCTTGTGCATACAAAATAATGAGAGGGTTTTTTTTCCTTCCTTATTTTCTTAAGACATGCTAAGGAATCATAAAAAATTTAATATCATTTATAAATCTTAAATATTTTCTGCCAGGGTTAAATTTTTTTTTTTTTTTTTTCTAAAAGAATTATCCTTGTCATTTCCAGCAGAACTTAACATGGAACCGGTGTCAGCAGAAAGATATTTGTGCAATTCACAAAGGGAGTGCAAGATACCATGCACCAAGGTCCATACCCGCAGTATGGGGATTGTCAGAGCTGTCTGAAGAAACTCATCCTTCATCTGCCCACATAATCTCTGTGTACTTAAACTGTAACTGGGAAAAATAAGAACAGAATTACAGATTATAATGCAGACTTCAAAATGCCGAGGATATTAATAATGACACTTGCTTTGGAGTCAGTCTGAGGGCAGGATGCACGCAATGTGACTCCAAAGCTAATTTCTTCTGCAATAGCCATGCTGGGGCTGCCCTTCTCCTCAGACTAGCTGGAGGAGCTGGACCATGCTCTGGTGTAAGGAACATCATCTGGGTGTCCATAAATTGCACGCCCTGGTCCTGATGAATTCCAGCACCGTTTGCTGTTTGCACCTTTCCTCATTCCCAAAGCTCTCAAAGCTTTGAGGAATGTGTGAATCAGAGCAGAATCAGACCAGAACATCAATGTTCCCGCGCCTTTTAATGCCTCTTTGATTTCCCTTTTCTCCTCGTTGATCAAAGCTGCGTGCAGAGGTGCCTGGCTGGAGTCTCTCCTATTGATAGTTGAACTCTACGGTATTCTAAGATATGGAAAACTGTTCCATGGGTCTTTAAGGTGATGCCTGGAGTGTGCCAGCTTAGCACAGGAGCGGACCCTGTTTGGAGATGGTTCTGCAGAGGCAAGTGCCATGAAATGCAGTGAAACTCATTTGGGATCCTGGGCTTGTACACACTTTATCATATCTGCTCGTTGGTTATACACACTTTGTCATATCTGCTCACTGCTGCTCTTGGTAAATCTTGCCTGGGGTGTTTCAGATGGACATTGGTTCTTCACAGCTCCCCTGGGGAGGGCTCAGCATCCTTCCTGCCCCCAGCTTCCAATGGACATCTCCATGCTCCTGTAATTTGTCAGAGTGTGGCATGACCTTATTCTTTTTAACCAAAACTGAAGGGATTAAAATAATTCCCGGGAGCAGGACGCATGGAAATGGCAGGGCCTGGGGCAACTTCGGAGCTCCTTGGTGCCTCGCTGGACAAGATCTGCTCCGCTGCACAAGTGTGAGGTTCTCTTTCCTTCCCTTGCTGACAGTGAGAAAACAGCAATAACAACCTAAGGGAAAACCCTGTTTTGCTGCATTCTGTTTCCCCAGCCTCCCCGCAACTTGCTGGGATTTCCTATTATCACTGAGTCAGGAGCAGATTTCTAGCCCGCAAGGATGATTAATTCCCGTTTTGCACCTTGCTATGATCCCCAAGCAAACCGAGCCGCCTGCGGTTCTTGATTACGGAGCGAGCTTGAAACTCTCTGCACTCCGAGCAGGATGTCCAGGTGGCAAAGAAAGCCTGACGCGACGTCGCAGGCAATGTCCTGCGAAGAGAGGACGAGATTTAGCACCTTTAGACCCTTAGGGCTGTTAGCCTTAATAGTTTGCAAGGCTTTGCATGGGTTTGATATATTTTTCCGGTCAGAGAAGCCCAACCCAAAGCAGTAAAGAAATGCAAGCAATTCTCCCTTAATAATGCCAGCAGGAGGAAAGACACCCTTGTTGTTGGACAAGTTGCTGTTGCTAATTTAGACCCCCAAAATGCATTTTTTTGTGGGTGCTGGGAATGTTTATCACGCTTATTAATGGCTCCTGTGAACCTTGCCTGAGACTGGGGCCTCTCCAGGCAGCAGAGAGGACAGAAATGTCAATTGCCACTTGTTCCTGTTTCCTCCAGAACTGAAGTGGGAATGTCTGGAATGCATCTCCATCTCAGCATACACCTTATGCATACAAATACAGTTGTGTAGGTTGAAGTGCGTCTAGAACAGCTAGAAAAAAAATCTATTTAAACAAGGAGATGAAAGGTGATGTATTTGAGTCCTCCTTCTGTTGTGATAGGAAGTAACTAATTTTATGGTGTTTCTGTGTTTTTTTAGAAGTGTACAAATCAGGATGTACAAATCGGTACAGTAATGTCTCAATAGCACCCGTCAGCATTACTAAAATATGAATGTGCCTCATGGAAGAGCAGTTTGTGGCAAAAACTTTTCAGTTGGATTTTTCTTTGTGGATTTTTCTTTGAAAATTTTGGATTTTTCTTTGAAAATTTACAGGAAAAAGAAAACACATTACTTGCCTTTTCCCCATGACAGTAAGATCCTGAGGACAGCAGTTTGTCATAGGTGACGTTTGTGGATTTTAAGCAGGAACTCTAAGCAAGTTAAACAATTTTATTCTAGATAAAGTCATCATAAGAAACTAGATGATAAAAATAATTTCCATAGACTATTTCATCAAACAGGGAGGGTAGTTTGGTCATGCATCTGTTTGCGAACAAAAATCTCATGAAACCTGCACAATTTCAATGAGTCCTCCACAGGAAAAAGAAAATTATGGTAGCTATTAAAAGGTGAGAGAGACAGACATTACGTAATTGCGTCAGTCTCAAAAATAATTCCAAATCCTGAGGAAGTGTTAAAAATAGGTCATATTGTGATCATTTATAACACAGGCATGAATGAAAGACAGAGAAACTTTCAGATTAACTATAGATTTCTTCCTCCTATTCAGACCAGCTGCTATTGATTTTGCAAAGGGTGTGGGAGACTCGCTGTCCCATGGGTCTCCTCCTTTCCCACCTGCCATATGAAGCACCTGGACAAGTATATTTGCTAATTTTGCTGTGATTGCGACCAAAGTTAATGGGAGGCCGGAGACATGGCAGGCAGAGGTATAAGCTTGGCCCAGCTCCTTGGTTTTTCCAATGAGCTGTTCTCCTGCATCTCTTGCCTGGCCTCTACAGCCTGCAAAACACTCCTCCAAAGGATGCAATAGAAGTGGGAGAAGGAGGTGCTGGCCAGGCATGAAGGAAAGTCATGCAATTTGAATTTATTAATAATAATGCCAAAAAACAAGTTAAAGTAGCAAAGACTGTGCAGAAAGTGGGTGATACAGCCCCGTGTAGAACCTGCATATCCTGAACTTCAGGAGGCTCCTCTCATCCCTCGTCTTTCAAAAAGAATGTTCTGTGAAGGTTAATTTTGTATTAAAATGGAGTTAACGAAAGGCAGATACAATGGAAACCAATGCTTAACGTTGCTCGAGCAGAATCCAGCCCAAAGTGCTTTCCTTTGTACCAGAAACATCGAGCTAATCCGCTTATCTGCTGGAGTTGGAGGTTGCGTGTGTGTTGGGACAGGATGTTCAATTCCAATGAAAGGATTTTCTCTCTGAATAGAAGGACACATACTGAATATGCAAATAGTCAAATGTTCTTCTGACAGTTTTTATAAATGCATTGCTTACTACAGTGTTCAAATTAGCCTAATTTCATCTTGAATTTCTATAGCTCTGTTGGTCCTGAAGGATCCTGGAGTACTGCAGCAGCAACTGCAAACATGTACATTTTAGAAGTCCTTTAAGACTCCCTGTGTTCTATCAAACCCTGACACGACCAATACCACCTTATACAGCAATGAAGAACATTCAACCATGATATTGGAACAAATGGTGACTTTTTCTCTAAAAGAGATAAAGGATCTTAAATGACCTACAGTTACATATGCATGTATATATAAATGAAGTTTTCTGAGGAACTTTCCCTTCTAATTGCATTTTGACTGTTTTTCCCTTGCAGCCGGGCTTCGTAGGGTGTTCATAAGATATATTGTAAAAGTGGCGACATTTTTGAAATGTGTTTTTGGACTCTTCAGACCTTTGACCATATCTGTACAGATGATACAGCCTGAGCAGTCAACCCACTGGAGAGACATTTTAATGGGCCGTTTTAAACGAAATCAATTGGTGATTTTGTGATGGCAGCTGAATGCGCCTGCTTGCCATTTTCCCCATTTAACAAGAATAAAAGGCCAAACACGGACCAATTAGTCATAATGAAATCAGCTTTGATGACATTTTCACTCCTGAACTCTGGTATAAAATGGTCATCCAAGGAGGAGCTGAGGGGACATGTGAGGAGTTTGCTAGTACAACTGCACATGCATTGCTGCACTCCTGGGCAAAACATGATCAGGTAAAGAGGCGTCCGTGGGCTTATGTACATATATACTTACAGTTTTGCATCTCTTCCTTTTAAATATAAACTGATTTCTGTTTTTTTCCTTGAAGTCTATGCAGATTAAACCTTGTTTTCATTCTTTGGATCTCAGCAACATTCATGTGCTCCAGTTACCCAGTTGTCCCTTCTCTGGTAAGTCCTACTCCCTGTTTACTTGAAGGTTTGATATTTCATTACTCTTACCTAGATATTTTGTTAGATTAATATTTTAATGAATCATAAGAAGCTCATTAAAACTATGAGATAAATATTATTATCTAGTTTTCCTGGAATATAACTCTTTTTTTCCTTTAATTGCTAATAAAACATGCAAACTTCCAAAATAATCAAGTGAGAAATCCACTGAATATTTAATTTAGAGTGTGGGGAGCTCCTGCAGAAGTTGAAGTGTTCTGTGGAAAAGAGAGAAACACCAGTCATCCATTCCAGCATCGTTCTTGGCTATCTAAAATAGGTACAATAGTCTAGGTATGGTTCTGAGATTAATTTGCTGATAACATCTAGTTTGTATACAGCAAAACTGAAGAGATTAACCATTTTTATTATGTGTATAGTTAAAGGAGAAGAACACAGAAGAGCTATTTTCTCATATAAGATTATGAAAAAGTATTCCCTAGGATCAAATATGAGTTTGATTGAACCATGAAAGGGAGCTGAACAGTCTGCAAAATAGAAGCAGCCGGATTATTTAAAGAAAAGAGTACTAGTATTCTTCCAGGGTCTGGTCTCGAGCAAATTACTGTGACAGAGAGTCGGGCAGACGATATCGGGATCCAGGACCTTGCAAACACGCTCTGCTCCCGGGAGCATCCCAGCCGGGCTCATGGACGTAATAGGGAAAATGAGCTTAATTATTTAGCATAAATCACTGCCTTGCACAGAGATATGACATATACATTAGCCTGCTTATTCAAGAGCATAAATCCCGGCCTAGGCTGCAAGGGAACTTCCCTATTTCCTGCAGAAAGTATTTCTTCATGTCAGGGAGAAACCTCACTGTGGAGGAAACAATCCAGCAAGTGGGAAAATAAAAATAAGGCTGCGTGGGTAGGGACTTGAGCAGAGCCTTTAGTAAAAATATTAATATAAGCAATAGCAAGCTGAATTATAGCTCATCTTAGCGAGGCATGCTGGATATGCCCCTTAGGCCAGCTTGTAAATCGTGGTGGGATAAAAGATGCACCTAACAACTATAGATATGTCAGGAAACATTTTTAGTTTGTATTTAATGTTATTTTAAATGCAATTTGAATTTGTGCAGTTTTTAGGTAGTTTATGCCTTTCTGTAACATCAAGTTAGAAGGAGCATAAACATAATGCTTTATGGATTTTAGTTTTCCTGCAAATCCACCCCTATTTTGTCATGGTTAACTTTAGTCATAACTGCTACAATAACTCACCGTAACTGGTAGAAATCCTTCTCCCCCAGATTTCTGCTTTGCAGATACTTCCATTTTCTGTTATCTGTCGCTGAGACGAGATGATTTCATGAGTGCTAACCGGGTGCAGTTGTGCTGTTAACCAAAAATTCTCCTTGTACATCAGTAAACAGGCCTGGGGTTTGGGGGACCTGTGTTCCCTGCCACAGCAGCTCAATATCATGGGAAACAGCTCCTAAAGTAACAGTAACAGCAGGTATATTTTATATCACAAATCCAGCAGTTATGTTTTCTGTAAAGCTATGAAAAAAAACATGTGATTGTGAATGCAATGAATCCCCAGCAAGTATTAGGTCAGCCTTATCGTTCCAGGCATAAATTGTTTTTGAGCTTCTGCTTTGCCTTTTATAGTGAACAAGTCCCGGCAAATTAAAATTTTATTTTTTTGATTTATTTTTTTCTCTTCAGAGGAGTAATCCTATTTATTTGAATTGCCAGCTCTATGGGAAATCTGATTACTGCCTCATCCTGCTGAATAGCTGCTTAGCTAAGGTGGACAGGAGCGAAGAGCGGGCTTTCCTGAAGCCTTACCCGGAGCCGCCTTTCAACAAGAGGTCCTTTCGCAACGGTGTCGGATCAGGAATTAAAAAAACTTCCTTTCGAAGAGCAAAGTCATAAATAAGTGTTTGAAACCCAAGTCTTAATTTTAGCACTTGATGTTTAATTCTGCGCTTAAAATAATTTCTTTTTTTTTTTTTTTTATGATAAAAATGGTGGGAACAAATATTTGAGTGTCTTCATCCTGCACCCAGATGTTTGCTGCGAAGATTGCAAGCCAAGTGAAGCTGATGGCAATGTCAGCTGGCTTTAGCTCCTGAGTTAGAGCACTGGGAAATTTTGCACCAGAATGCATGTTTTCCTTTGGTTAATTCCCCTTATTTTTTCCATTAAAAAAAAAAAAAACCTTTAAAAAAGCCATTTGGTTTGTAGATTTGTAAATCTTTTCTGCAGGAAAGGTCACCTGCAGAGTTGCAGTTGTGTGAATTTTTCCTTGCGGCCGTCTCCTCTCATAGTAGTTTAGCGAGCCGTAAATGTTGGCATGGAGGTGATGTAAAGTGTCCACACGATGCATTTTGAGTTTGAAGCAACAATAAACCAGTGCATGGAGCCTTTCTGATATTTCCCTACTCAATGTCGAGATGCAGCAGTTCTTGCTGCTGAGCCTCAGATAGGGCCGGGGGACCTAGTGCTCCAGCATCCAGGTCACTTATTCCCACTGCTCTTGTTCAGGTGACACCTAGTGACTTCTAAAATTGAAATCTTTAAAAAACTATAAGGAAAATGGATAATTATTATTAATTATTACGATAAACCCAGTTATCTGCAAGCCAACAAAACCACACATGCAGCTTTAAAAATTTCAAGAAATAAATTCTTTATTTTATTTATCTGCATTTATTTTGCAGATATATGACCAAATCTTGCAATGAAGGGTAGAGATCCTCTATCCTGCTTGCACAGATCTCCATCCCCTTTTTGAAAATCTGGGCTTCAAGGAAAAGCCCATTATTTATGATTTGCCTTAAGACACCTCTGCACATACAAAAAACAAATCTTTCTAGAAGACAACCAAGCCCCACAAATCTTGCACTCACCTCAATTGCATAGAGCAGACCAGTAAAATGTAGGTTGTCCAGCTGGATTGCAGCTGTGGTCCTGGCATCCACGACCTGATCTGGTCCACACCGCACACTGGGAGCCCACGTTGCTGCTGCCACCACCCTCACAAAATGCTCTTTCCCCACGTTAAGTCTGCCTTTGTTTTGGAAAGAATAAAGTATTACCTTAGTGATCTCTTGCAGCAAATAAGGATCCAAGGATGCCATTGCTAACTTTTTAACGCTAACTTGATGTTTATGGGGTTTTTTAACACTAACTTTTATGCTGATGGAAATGGGAAACATGACATAGGACATCTTTTTGGTTCAAAGAGGAAAATATGAAAATCAATAGAAATTCTGACTTGTAGCATAATTAATATGCTTCCATAAATTTCTTTCCAGAGAGTGGAGACCCGTTACTCTGTGAAAAGGCATGCTGTTGGCTTCCTTTTCTGTTTTTCCTTAGCTAAAGTAAGAGAAATAGAACAAGGCACCCAGCACAGGAAAAGCACAAATCCGACAGAGCACGAGCCAGTCTCCATGAAGACAGCTGGAGCAATATTGTTTTATTCCTTCTTCACCGATTATTGGCAAGGAAGAGAAACAGATAACCTGATGTAATAGCATCTAATTTACCTGTGAGATTGAAAATTAGTCGTCGTAATGAAATACCGATACCTAGTTTTCTGATTACCAAGTGTATATTAAAGAAATTCTTTCTTTCCTATTTAGATTTCCTAATTTGCTATTACATGTCTGCAAATGGTAATGTATTCCCTTAAACTACTAAAAGAAAGACAGGAAGAAATCTCTTGCCACTTTTACTTCTGGATATAATTTTGACCTTAAGAAAGAACAAGACAGATATGAAAGAGTGTATTAGATGTTATTATTGCTGTAATAAAATACAGATAAAAATCAGAGTGCAGAAAGAATCTAAGACAACTATTACACATTTGTCATATGAAGAAAATCAAAATTTAACTTATCAGATATTCTGGCACTTAAAAGATTCATAATGAAAAAAATACTCCTAATAGCAAAGCAATATGTCATTGATGAGCCGACTGCTTAAACACTTAAAGACTTTGGAGGAAGATGAAAGGGGTGTCGGGGATATACTTTTTATTAATCTGACAGAATGCTTCACTCTGTTTAACTTTATATTTAATAGCAAGCCATTATGGCATTGCTTTCTTTTTCTTTTTTATACCAGCTAAGGGGAGCTCACTGTCCTGTCCCGATATTCCATAGATAGTGAGCAGAACCAAAGCTCCAACGTAGCCTCCCAACACTGGAAAAATGAAGCGTGTGTCAGACTCTTGGCTCCGCTGTTCAGTTCTGCACGAGGCTTTGAGTGGGAGGATTTTTCTGCCTTTGCAGTGACGGAAAGACTTTTCTATCTAATTCCCTCCTAGATATGAAGTCACTGGGTCGATTGTACTTAAAATTAAGCATATCTGCAAAACTTGATAGGCTGAGCAATACCTTCTGCTCGTCTCCAGCGGGAACCTTTTAGGGGACATGAAAGGGCTTGATGTGAAAAGAAATGAGCTATCAAGGGCCGCTCTTGAAGCCGCTCATTGAAGTCAACAGAAAGGTGCTGAGCGCCTTCAATGGGCTTTGGATCACGCGTGGAGCGGATCGGCTCTGCGAGTAGTTTGTATTCGCTCCTCACGCCGGCCAAACGAATCCCTGGAATCACTATAGCAACCCTTGAACACCTCACACAAGCCATGGGCGCTAATAGATTTTTCTCCCCAGAAAGCATTCGCATTGATTTTTCTTTTTTTTTTTTTGTAGCTTGTGCCTATTGTCCCTTTTAGCCCACCATATCTTAATTTGGGGCTTGTAACTCGGCTTTTCTCTTTCCAAAGGAAGCCAAATCCTGGCATTCTGAGTCTCCGCTAGCCCCGCGCTCGCAGCCCACTGGCCACGTTTTGCTCTGCAAGGCTCAACAGCTGGCTTCTTTTCTTCATTAGCAGCCATTAAATTACAATTAGTGCTGTGATACTCATCTGAATCCAAAGGATTTATGTGAAAATTTCATATTAAGCACAGAGAAGTATGTACAAGCGAGAATGTCACTCTAGATGGATTTCATTCCTCCTGCCATTTTATTTTTTAGAAAAACTATGCTAGCTCATAGATGCCGGTCACGCACGTTGTGGTGTTTCATCTTCTTTGTTTTTAAGTAAAAACACAAAATAAATAAAGGAAATACAGATCTCGCCTTGATTCAAAATGCAGGGGGAAAGGGAAAATATGTAAAATTAAATCTGAGCATTGGTGAAAAATCACTTTCGTTTAGTAGTATTTGGGCTTCTGAGCTGAATATTTCATTTATAAGCCTCTACAGTGCTGTTTTAGAATATTTTTAGAGCAAATGGAAAGCTGGAGTAATGAATTATTTGAGCAAGAGCCCGCTGTGTCGCTATGTTGGAAGCACTTTTCTGTGGCAGGACAGGGGCACTTTTGCCTTGCTGGATGGCCCCTTCTCAGCATCATCTGCAATTCAGTGATGGGGTATCTGAGAAGGGGATTTTTTTGCACTGGTTTGTAGCTGCAGTGATGCCCTGGCTGCATCAAACAGATCTCTGCTCACTTTGGTGGGTTCTAAGGCATGCAATTCACTCACAGACATCTACATTTAAACTGAATCCTATATCTCGTAAAGATATTTCTGAATGACCGGAAGAAAAACATACCGGCAGTTCCCAACGAGATGGAAATTTGTCCAAAATATCAAGCATCCTCAGGTGGCATAAGAGCTTTTGCTACATATTTTGAATAACAGAATTTATACCAAGTAGCCCTGCTGTCTGCCAGGTGGGTCTTTCCGTTGTTATGGGCCACATTTCACATTGCTGGGCTGTTGGTTTTAGCCAGGTCTGCAAATTACCCCTTTCTGCTGCCAGTGGGAATGCTGGATGATCGGAGCAGCGCAGTCACGGGCGGATTTTCTACTGCTCAGTGATGCCTGGCAAAGTGCATCCTGCGAAATGCCACTTCATTTCATGTTTCACAGCTTTAAATTCATTCTCACATCCAAAATATGGCCAAATTATTGTTGCACAAGACACCATGGCTTGTCAGGAAGGATGCTAAGTCATTCTCATAATGAGGCAGCAATTGGTGCTGGCTGGGATGCTCCACAACGCAGAGAACCAGCATGTAAGTCAGGAGGATAAGCTATTTGCCTGCCCATTTTTGACTCCGTTTCAGGTTTTGGCATCAAAGGCATGCCAAGGATGGATTGTCACAGCGTGCTGCAACCAGAGCCTGCAGAACAGCGTTGGACTCTGCTGTTCTGTCATCTTCCCTCAAGATGTGCAAGAGAATTACACATTATATATTTTAATAAATCAGCACAAGTTGAAGAAAATAAACTCTACTTAATGCACTATTCGTATTCTCTCTTATCTTTGGTTACCTTTGGTTCTGTCATCTAATCATGTCCATTTTTAATGGGAGTTCCTTACAGCCACTTAAGGTAATGTAAAACAATTGACTTCAGGAGCTGATGCAGCAGTTTGAGGCCACCTCCTGACTGCTGAACAAAGCCAAGTACAAAGGCAGCTACTGATGCATGGAGCTGCTGCTGATTGCTTCAAACCGCCTCAAACAGGAGAAGACAAACGACCCATGTGGGTAGAACTGGTGAAACTGGTCTATGAAAAGACACTTATAAACCAAAAGGATTTTTCTTTTCCCACTTGCAGATGTGTTTTTCCTTTCTGCCCCTCCAAGAATATGAGTTCCTGTTGTGAACGTGCTCATGGCAGCCCTTGCTGCCAGCAACCAGGCAAGTCCCCCACTTCAGGGCACAGTCTCCATTCCAGTTGATGTAACCTGAGTGCCCACCCACCAAACACTTAGAAAATCCCAGCTCCATTCTTGTGTCAAGCTGCCGTTTTTTCAGCATTCTGCCACCAAACCCTGACTTTGGCACCCAGGTGACACATTCTTTCCTATGCACAGAATGTTTCTCCATCTCCAGGAGAGATAACACACAAAAAAAGAGACAAGCAGCAGGTTCATGTTGGCTTCACGGTCATTAGTTTCAGGCAATTTTTTGTTTTTCTGCATGCAAGGTACCGTGTCAATCTGAGTATGTGGGTATTTAAACTTTGCAAATCACTCTTTATGATCAATAATTAAGGTGTCATTTGCATACTTATGTTAGGAAATGAGCTGCATTTATCTTCACTAAGCTCTCAGAAGTAAATCAAGTGGTGCAGCGCAAGCTATCTCTTTTTCGTGCTGCTCATTACCCATCACCTGAGATGAATCCATGCCTTTTAGTTTGTGGTGATACCATGAAGCCTACATCCCTCAAAAGGAAATGGAGTTTTTTGGTCACTAGTCTAATGTGGTTATTTTGCTAAAACCTACTCCTCTTTTTGCTCATGTAAAATCACTTGTAGAGTATTTTGGATGGTAGGACATTAATGCTCATGCTGACTGTGTGATAGAAGTGGCTGCCTGGAAGCAGCAGGGATGGAGCCCTGGCTAAAGCAGGAGCTGCTGCCTCCAGCCTGTGCAATAGGTTGTTAATTAGTTAATTAATTAATTAATTAATTATGTGTCAGCACTGGAGCAGTGCAAAGAGCAGTGACCTACAGGAAGGAATGGGTGCCTAGCATGTGATGCCTGGAGGAGGAGATCTGCAGAGGAGAGGGCACAGGCTGAAAAGGGATCTCTGAGAAATGCCCGCATTTTGTAATCCTTCCTTGCACGGCACATTTGCACAAGAAAGAGTTAGCAGAGAGCTAAAAGCCTATGATGGATGGGTATTTTATTCTTTCTTCATTTTCGTGATCATAAGCTTGTTTTTTTTAAATTTGGTGGGGCTGGAGAGGAGAGCTGCGGTGCTTTTTTCTGCGTGCGCTTGAAGTCACTGCAGGTTATCATTCCATAATTATTTTTGTCATAAAGATGAATGCCATCCTAAAAAAGTTGGAAGCTAACAGCACCTCAGCTTTGATATATGAATATTGCTGCTTTGAATGTTCGAATGGCATTATAGATGGTTTATGACTATGAGACATTTCTTAGTCTCTGATTCAGAAATACATTTTCTACATGATTTAAAGCAACTTTTGGTCTTTGACATCTTTCTTTTTGGCTGCACTTTGATTTCAAAATATTTTGTGGAGTGATTTTAAGAGATCAGAGGATTTTAGAAATGTTCGTCATGAAGCTTAGGTGCAGAGTAGTCACCTTTATCCACCTCTATTTTAAAGCCCTGCAATGTCAAGAAAGGGCTGCATTGCATTAATTCACTCCAGTTCCTGCTGGGAAATCACAGAGCCTTCATGTTTAGCTATTGCAATGTGAAATAGTTAATACGTGTTACATTTTCCAAATTGTATATCCTCCTAGCCATACAAAGATCATGCAAATGTGATATTTGAAAGAATATGTTTGAAGAATTGTAGTAGGTTTTTTTAAAAATGAAAATAGCATCATTTCATTTCAAATGCATTTCTCCCCTCACCCCTAGCCTGCCAAAGTGCTTGCAGTTCTGCACATTATAATAAGAGCTATTTAAAATACATGTGAGCAAGCAGTAAAATGGAAGAGTGCCCTCTAACGTCAGCTAAGCCGATCGGGGTGGCTGAAGAGGCACCAAAAGGCTGTGGAGGATGATGAAGATGGTCCATAACTTACCCAAATGGACAGGACTTTGAATGTAAAATCATACAAGATTACGGTTGAAATCTGTTCATTTCAAAAGTATGAAAGCTCCGAGTCTCAGGAAAAGTCAAATAAAGCTGAGACTCAAATGCTGATTGCTTTCAAGCCTTCCTACCAGTAAGGACTCAATCTTACATGATGGGATTTAGGGTAAGTCCTAGGATGTGCAGGGAGCAGGGGGCATGCACCTCGCATGGACCACCTGGAGCCCAGCA
>JAVCKT010027508.1:0-27648 GCA_032273925.1 Rhynchotus rufescens | reverse complement strand
AAGAGCATATGGTAAAATCTATTCCAACTACACTAACAGTGTTTTTATAAAACAAGTTATTAACTACTGTGCTAGACATTTTAGATGAACAAATGAATGAATGAATTATTTATATGACTGTTTTTCTTCCTTACTATGTGCACATACTTATCGAAATGAGTCTCCTTTTGTCAGTGGTTGAAAATTAACCATCTCTTCAGAGATCATTCCTTGCAAATCTTACCCATGATTTTTTATCTCATTGTTTTTGAGGGACATATATATAATAACATGGGTGATGCATAAATATCTGTTTCTATGGCAAGTGATTTAATATTCAGTGGAAAATACTTGTACTAATTGCACAAATGTTTTGTAAAAACCTAAGTATTGTGCCAGCTGCCATATTAGGCCAGACCAAAGATTCTGTTAGCCATGTATCTTCAAAAACATTGAGCATCATATGATCTTGCAGTGAGTATATCACACTAGCATGCAGCAAGTATCAATTTGGGGCATTTTCCAGCAAGAAAACAAGTTCTTGCTGTTAAGGATAATTTTGAAAAGAATTCAAACTACACTTACTGCTCTTTCCACTTATGATCTGTTTACTCATAGATCCATTAATCTGCAGTGGTTGTCATGATCTGTTGTGCAAGCTAAACAGCTGCAATACTTCGCTCTAGACCTGGCTCACTCACAGCAGAAATAATTTCTCCTTCAAGAGCCCTGGAAAACTTAGGCAATGACGCATCCTATGACAGTGATGTGGCACCACCCAGCATTTTCTGTGACAATTGTCACTTCAACTAACCAGATCTCTGTTACATAAAAGCCAAACCGCTCAGAAGCAAAATACCAGTGAAAAGTTTTTGTCCTCTGGAAGAGCTGTCAGGATCTTCCAAAGTGAGCAGCGATGCCTGAACAGAATGCATGACAAGAATAGGAGGGCAGAGTCCCAGTTGCTTCAAGGTAACTTTGAGTAGCACCATCTGCATGGAATTTCTCGTAGAGGTTAAAACTGATGTGGAGTTTTTGTTATTCTTTAATGAAAGTCTAGTTCCTGTGGAAAATGGATATTAGAGCAACATGAAATGGATATTAGAGCAACAAATACTGATGCACATTTTCCACTGTCCAGAGAGTTAATTCTCCTTTCTCACATCACTTCTTTGGTTTAATCATATGATATAATAAAACAGTGCTTAACTTTCAAAAATGCCAGACAAATTTTGAAAGCAATATGCAACCCACAGTACAATATCTTTCCATAGTTACAAAAAAGTCCTATGCAATCCTACAATTAATGTCAGATTTGATTTCTCTTGTGCTTTTCTGTCCTTATTCCAGTAATAATTTTTCCCTCTCTAGTTCATTCTCAGACTCTCACACTGATGTTTTTCATAATCACTTACTTCACTTTGTGAATTATTCTACTTTTCACTTCACTTTGGTATTTTGTTTCTTGTTATTGTTTCAATAATATGTTAAATATATTTTTTTCTTCTGTTCTACCTCCCACATTCCCATATTGATATTACTTATGCTACCCTAATTTCCTCAATATTCTTGGATAGTGGTTTATGGATACAGTCTTTAGCTGAGTGGTGTTTGAACACGGTCACTGGTTTGTTTGTGAGGTGTCTACACCATGTCTGCTTCAACCACTTGATAGAGATTTTTTATAGTTATATTGGTTTGGCAGAACTCATACATATTTCAGCATTATTTTTACATGGAATGTTGATCTACTTTTTCTAGTTTGTTCCTAACTCTCAAAGTGAGCTTACTGCTACTACCAAAGAGTGCATTGATTACAGAATAAGCCCGAGAAAGGTGATTTTAAGCAAGACTTAACACCAAAAGTTGGTACCCTGGGATAAATATAAAACAAATAGAAATGAAATCAAAATATTTTCAATTCCTGACTCTATTTGGGGAACTGAAATGAGGATTCTTTGAATTCTATTGCAAGCTAATTATTTCTTGTTATGAGCTCAGGATATTTTTTCCCAGATCTATTTGACTATATTGGCTTTTCCCCAAAAACTGAAAAATATTTTTGAATGAGTGTTTTATCCTAAATTATTCCAAACACTTTCAGTTTATTATCATGGCTGATATTTTCTTGTCTCAGGTTGACATTCTTTCTGCTTTTAGATACATTTATTTTTCCTTCCCACTGAAAAACCAATATAATAATATAGGAGCTTAATAACTATTCGGTAGACTTGTCACTGATGTTCAGATTACAGTTTTACTGCTACGTAAACATAAACCCACATTTAAAGAAAAGAGCTGTGTGGAAGCAGGATAAGTGTTGTTACAAAAGCTGGTGGCTAGAGGGAAGTCTTTTTCCTTCTTAGAGAGAGTGGCTTGAAACAGGCAATGAATCTTATACTACAGCAAAATACTCCATTAAAATAAAAAGAAGATGGGAAAATCCTTGGAACCAAGACACTAACATGAATTGAAAAGTACTCACAGTGGAGTGCAGGAGGCACTGGGAGCTGTGTCAAGGAAATTTATCATTTCTACAGCAATAAAGAGGTCCTTTAGATGTCCCAGTTCAGGTCACACATGGTTAAATATCCTTTTGGTAGCCAGCTCCTGGGCAGCTGTTAGTCACGTTACGGTAATGTGTGTTACCTGGCTGCAGCAGTGGATGTTTTGGTTTCATGCACTAAGAAAGAGAAGACCTAGACCACAAAGAAAGAGCACAGAGTTCACAGAGCAGCAGTAGGTAAGGCATTTAGGGAACAGCTTCTGTACTTTTAGGCCCCAAGCCAGCAAATTAATTAAGCTCATGCTTAAATTTAAACACATGAATAGCTCATAGTTTGAGCTGAACTATTTGTACATGTAAAGCTAAGCAGTTTTATGGTGTATGGGCATCAGATTGCTTAAACTTTGGTGTTTTGTCTCCAGCTTCACTTCTAGGCATGGCCACAAAGGCTGGGCACATTCTCAGTGGGGAAGAGCTTTTGTTTGGAGACCGTGCTTGGGCTGCTGTACTGTGAAAACTAAGACGTGGGGAAGCCTGACATGTGCACATGCCTAGAATGAAACTGGGCTGTGGCCAGCTTGTGTACCTAACCTAGCAATTTGGAAGCACTCCTGGTACAAAAGCATAGCCTGAGACCTGTTTTTTCTCTTCTCTCTTATTCACAGTCTTGTACAACAAAGCATCATGTAACATAGAAAATTGTGTGAGGAGAGGCAAAGCAAGGATGGAAGAAGATTAGGAAAACACAATGATTAAAACCAATCATCAGCTTAACCTCAAATGTCTTTCTTAATGCTACATTATTCCACTTCTATGTGCAATTCCATTGACATCTATAAGGATGGTAAAAAGTAGCATAAAACATATTCTACTACTCTCTGATATTTGGGCAAAACAAAAATCACATATTTCTCACAGGGCTTAACTGTCTTTGTATGCACTGGCGACTAGAAGCCAATGACCATAGCCTTTTTAATGGAGTCACCATTACAAACACAGCAGGACCCAAGTTTAAGCATTTCAGTAAATGTTCTTGCAGATGCACTCTAAATGTTCTCAGCTTTGCTCCAACAGTACAATTTGCCAAGAGATGTTGAACGTATCTTACATTCAGCAGCTGCAGCTATACTGTTAAAAAAAAAACCATATTTGACAGCTCCTGCCTGCCTCCTGCCTACACAAGCACTTGGCCTGAGGATCCGTGGCCCTGTGATAGCATGATGGGTATATTCAGGTACTTGCTGCCCTAAATCTCTGTCCTGTGCAATCATGCCAGGACTATGCTCACTGACTGCACAGCAAACAGGGTTGAGCCTGAGCACAATCTCTGGTCTGTCCATGGCATATATTGTACACAGATCTGCTCGGTAAGTACTGAACTCTTCAGAACTGTTCAGTCATGTCACATCAGACTAAAAGTCCATCTAGTTCTTCTATTTCAAGAATTTGTCCTGTCATATCCATATCACACTGCAGCAAGGAGTTCCATAACATACTACTTTTGCTTTTTAAAATTAACACCTGATAAATTGCCCTTGATGTCCTCTGGTTCCACTCAAAAAGACAATAAACAGACGCTCCCTATGCAACTACTCTGTACTATGCAGAATTTTGTAGGTTTCTAATGTGTATCTCTTCAGGTGTCTCTCTAGAGGATAAAAAGTGCTCCTCCATTTAGTTCTTCTTCACATAGAAACTGTTCCCTACCTTTGATCATCTTTGTCACTCCCCTCTGAACTTTCTTCAGTTCTACTATGCCTTTTTTAAGATGTGTGTGTTGGGGGAGGGAACCATAACTGCTGAACTAGGTCACATAAAACCTTGGATAGATTCCTGGGTTTCTATTTTAATGTCTCTGAAGCCTTGGCAAAGGTTCAGAACTATTCAGTTTTCTTCCTTTCTCTCCCTTCAGTAGAACTATTCCTATGATTAAAGCATACCTCTCAACCTCCCAGCTTGCCATTCTAAAGCTGGGAGAGAGCAGTTCAGCTAGAAATACACCAATGAAAGGATCACAGCATTTGGTCCTCTTCCATCTCAGTCATTCTTTTCAAATAATCTCGCTCCTGAATTGATCACATTCTAATGATCACATTCTATTTTAGAATGAAACAGTGTTTTTGCCCCCACCAGAAGAGTGTTCCAGAATCTCACCGTCTTGATATAAAAATCTCCTTTCCAGTCTACCTTTTTTCACAGACATTTTATATACATCTATTTTTGTGCCTCTCCTCTCCCATTCATGTTTATTTCCCTGATATATTTATAGACTGCAAATATGTTCAAGCTCGTTATGTTTATCTAAAAAAAAGACCTACTAGTCTTTTATCTCCCATAATAAGCTTTCCATTTTCCTGCTCATCCTCATCAGCTTTATTTGCAACTGTCCCTATTGGAATTCATCTTTTCAGAACATGTGTGGCCAAAGCTGTACTCAGTATTCTGGATGAGGGCTCACTGATACTTTGGCTAACTACAGTCCACCAGCAATACCTCATGTGATTATTCCTCATATTGTAACTGTCATAGTCATGTAATCAGTTAAAGAACCCAAATGT
Source organism: Rhynchotus rufescens (assembly GCA_032273925.1). NCBI lineage: Eukaryota > Metazoa > Chordata > Aves > Tinamiformes > Tinamidae > Rhynchotus > Rhynchotus rufescens. Next base: position 22,605 of record JAVCKT010027508.1, on the reverse strand, counting down.
ATCTTCTTATCTGTGGAGCGTGTTCAGTTTATGGCAGAGATTCCTGCTCAATGCCATGTACATAGTTTTTCATTTTGCTTTTGAAATTGATCCCTCTCCTATTGCTCCAACTTTCACTTCTCCCTATGTGATGTTCTGAACCTCTCCTTTGCTGATGGAAGTACTAATGACTGGTCCCAAGCCCTTGAGGAATTCAACATGCAGACTCTCTCCAGTGCAACACCTCCTCTTGAGAGAAATCTATCCTCATTTCTCTTTCTGTCAGTCCTTTATGCATACCATACCTCTTTAGTATTAATCCCTCTCTTCTCCATATGAACTAATAACTTCAGTGATAAAGTACAAAGTACTTATTGGAGGGTGAATTCCTTCTTCTCTGCAAAAATGGAGTGATTCTACCAAAGAATGTTGTTAGATTAGATTAATCCTAACTAAAGTCACATTGCATTTTATTCTACTTTCCAAGTACTTACATGTATTGAAATATTTTATCCTTGAAAATTTGTTCTACAATTTTCCATCTCTCTTGAGTGCTATCTGATCATATTGTTTAGTTGCTGTCTTTAGTGATTCGAATTTGGTGTCATCTGATTTTCAGTGCAGATAACAGTCACCGGATGAACAGAAAACCCAGCACAATCTATAGATCATCTGCAAGAAGAAGAGAAATGACACATGAATTTTCACTAATTTCTTAAATGCAGCTTACATCAATGGCAGACTGTGAGGATCTCTGTCCTTTAGGTACTGCAGGGGATAAAATTCCCCTGTAGGGAGTAGAGTTCCCTGGTAGGGGATGAATCCTACTGCAGTAGGATAGAGTTCAGAACAGCCCAGACAGCAAGTCCAGGAAATCCATAGCCTTGGTATGAATATTGTGGGGAGCAAGGACATCGGATAGATAGAGAGATCGAACATCTATTGCAATAACAACCTTATTTTAATTGCTAGGTTTGCAGAATCTCTTAACTAAGGTAATTTTAAAAGGTGGATATGCACAGCTGGCTGCTGCATTCAGCGCTGAGGCTGTGTTCACTAAGGGCTATGAATGGACCAGTATTACAGACAAGAGAGATGGAAAAGGCTTTTGTAATTTTCTGATTCCAGAACACAGAGGCAGGACTCATTTTTCTACTTCATTCATAACTACAGCAATGCTTAATTTGGAGAATTTCAGTGGAACAGAACTGGACATCATTAAGCTGAGGCAGAGTCTGTAAAACCTGGCACATTGAGACCTCTGGCTTATAAGGCTTTAGGTTAAGCACATGTATCAGTATTTGCAAGCTCTGTACCTAAATCCCATAGCTGCTATTAGAGCTCATGGATTACAAAACTGAGTTTCAAAGTGTTGAGTTGCTGGGACAATTGCTGCTGTCAGCTTTTTATTTACAACATCCAGCTCCATCATCTCAGTTTGTTACTGAATTTATTAGCACAATACAACCATGCTTGCAATATACATGAATGGGAAAATATCAAAGTATTTTTTTAACATCAAATATGCTGTCTTTGTTTATAGTATTTAATTCTGTGTTATACTTCACCATTGCCATCTTAAATATATCCAGATATTTGCTTACATTTCCAAACAGTAAGAAAGTGAATCTAGCTACGTCCATGAAGCACTCTCTATCCCCAGTAAATAATTGATATTTATAACTTTTTGTATTCTGAGGAGTGATCTGGGGTATTTTCTTACTCCAGAAAGTTCTCTTAAATATTTTTAGACTAGGAATTATGGGAAGGGATTGAAATATTTTGTGCCAAGTTTTTCAAAAGGTGCATTGCCAAAAATGCCTGTGTAGGAAGAAGAGAAAAAACTTAAAATAAAGATATTTTAACACAAATTTCACCAGTTATATGTGTATTCTGTCTTGTTCACAGAACCAAATGCCATGCACCAATGCATACACACCTTTTAATTTTCATGATCCAGATGCTTTACAGAGATATTTTCCAAACACATGGCTGTTGATAGTAAAAATGTAGAGAGAACTGTTACGGAATCTGCTTTTTCTCTGCTTCTTTTCCCTTTATACTCACTCTTTTCCTGTTCCAAACTACGAGAGACATTTGTAGAACTATATCTTAGAAAACACGAATTTTCTTTTCCTTCATCACTGCTCTCTCACCTCTTAGCATTCTCCTCCTGTGCAATTAATTGAAGCAATGAAACTGTGGATTCATTTTCTCTGAAAGGTACTACATTAAGTAAAAGATTTGTGATTTTGATTGGCTAAAAGCTGGGAAAAAATACTGAAAAAGAGAGGCCTCACAGATAAATAGATTATTGTCACATGCACTTGCTTACATGCATTTAAACATCCCTTTTCTGCTTTTGTGATATTAATCCTCACTCACAGGAACTAGAAAGTGCAACTGAAGAGTAGAAACTGATAAGAAACAAAAAAGTCCATTTTCCATGGTGCAGAGCACACACAATTAGTACAGAAAGAAAAAGTGCCTGAGAAATACAAATTTCTTTTTGCTGAAGAGCTCTTCCCTGCATTCCCTTATTCCACCATGCTGGAGCTCACGGCCCTACTCTCTATAGGCCTGCAAGGGCTGTTTAAACGGGCAAACTCTTCCTAGCAAGCAGCAGAGCTGCTGCTCTTGTTGCTCAGGAAGAGCAGCTTCCTTGCGTTTGGGAATGCAAGGAGGCGCATTCCCACTGCGCTTGGGAAGCAGTGCGGTGGCAGGGATGGTGTGAGGCCTCTCAGAGGGCCCAGGCAGAGCGCGGCCTCCCCGGCGCCCTGCGGCTCCTCTCCTGCTGGGGCACCCGCTGCTCCCAGCAAAACCAGCTCTCCTTGTGCGCTTGGAAAGAACTGGAAATGCATCCCTGAAGTCCCTTGCCTCACTTTGCAAGGTGGGAGCAATATCGCTGCCTTAGAAATCAGTGGTTCTAACTTGAATTTTTAAGTTTTAGAGGTTTTTATATTTTTCTAAGACTTCCTTTTTTTTTTTTTTTAATTTGGCAATCAAGTGGTCACCTTATTTAGTTCTACTGGGATATTTTGTATTTACAATGAAATATAAACGAGGCTAAGCTTTTCAACATTAACTTGTTACCTTTTCCATTACTTCTTGATTGTTTGCTTTTGTGCATGTGATTTTTGTTTTCATTTCTTCTGATTTATTTACTGTTGTTTTGAAGACAATCTTCTGATCTAGTTTGGACCACAAGTGGCTCACAGATCATAGCTTGAGTAACAAACTGTTTTTGATGTTCATGCTCTTTTGGTAGATTTTTACCGTCTTATTTCCCTTAAGAGTTATGCTGTACAGCTGCACGTCTTGAAGAAAGCTGAAGTTTACAAAGTCTTTGTTTTGATTTATATTAGGATTAGTTCTCGCACACAAGAAAAAACTTGAAAAAAACCACATTATTTTGAATATATGCTTAATTAAACTGCCCATGACAATTAATAAAGTCCTTTTTAATTGCATCACTAATTATTTCAGGTCCCACTTCGATTTCAGAGCTGATCTTTGCATTCAGGTAAACAGACAGGTTATGCGTTGTTAAAATGATGTGCGTGTCAGATGATATATGTGTGTGAACTGACTTTAAATTCAACAGACCAGCTAAACAACACCAATTCCAATAGCTAAAGGGATTAGGATTCAAGCAGGAAGCAACCATACTCTATTTCTAATGATCAAGGGAGAAAAAAAAATTATTTAGAAAATCTACTCCGTTTGAGAAAGAGATTTATATTGCATGAGTGACTTCTTTTTAAATTAAATGGCAGGCATCCTTAAACTGTAATTTACTGGCACAGCTGAATTCCCCAAGGTAACAAAGCAAACTCAAAGGCTGTACTGAGGAATGCTCAGTAACTCTCCACCACTGGACAGCAACAAGTCTGCAGTGTCTCAGACATGTGCAGACTCAAGAGCGGAGACACAGAGCAAATTGCGCACTGGGGCTTGGAATGGGGAGATAATAAAACTCCCTTCTCTTCTCAGCTTACTGGTGTTTGCCTGGAAAGGTCACTACTGACACATGTTGTCGGATTGACGTGACATAATATTTTTGTCTTAATGATGCTGTTAAAATTGAAGGAATAGCACCATTAGCAGACACTTTAAAAGAGCTGGGCAAGGCCCTTGTGAAATTGTGTGCCTTTGTTTTGCCTCTGCAATAAATTAGATGGTTTACCAAGTGGCAGGTGCGTTCATATTTTTTCTTTCCATTCTTGATTCTACTGGGCTCCTTGCAGTTGCTTACATCTTTCTATAGAAATGTTTGTTTTTAGGAAGGCCCTGATTCTGAAAAGTACTCAGGCACTGCTCTAACTTCAAACCTTCAGTAACCCCATTGACTGGAAGTGAGGTACGTGCTCTGCTGAGTCAAACCTGGCATTGCTCATTTCACTTAGACATTGTGAGTAAACTGTAGCTAGATCATTTTTAATTCTCTTGAGTAAAGATTACTTTTTCTCCTGAATATAATTCCTGATTCCCATATCTCTGCTTGAAGTTTTTCTCATATTGAAGGTTCCCAACTGCTCCTGATACCACCTTGCTCTCAGTACTTTGCAATTACACCTAATGGCCCATTGGCAAAATGACCCTGTTTTACAGAGGATGTGCATGCCCTGTTTCTGCTCTATCAACTCATTTGTGTGATCACAAACTGTCTTTCCTTCTGTATTTAAATGAATGTCCAGTGTAAAATCCAAGCATTACTTTTGCACACAGTTATGAGAGAAAATTCAATGAAACAAGAGCAGACACAGAAATTAGATTTAGAAGACACTACCATGTTTTTTTTTTCTCACTATTCATTCTGTCCTAAAAAGCTGCCAGATGAATTCAAAATGGTGAGAAAGCCTGAGGATCAAATTCAACACTTGCAAAAGAGAGCTCTGAGTTTAGGTTTGATGGGTAATAAAAAAACAGTAAAGGAGTATTTATCAGATGGGCAAAATGTGATTCTCATTTTCATGCATAGGAAGTTATATCCATTCAAAATCTATTTGCTCTTCCAAAGAAATATTAAGACATTAAAGTACAGATGAGAAATTTGAGGTTTCAAAAATAAAATAAAACAAAACAGCAACGACCTCTGCAACTTTGTTCTATAGTTTATTTCAAGCATCTTCAGAAAAAGAAAAAAGATCTTCAAGTTCACCAGAATCATGAGCCAAGGAAAATCTTAAGTAGAATTAATGAAGAAAATTGAGCTGTTAGGAGTTGGTCTTTTGAGGTCTGCAACACTTGAAGAAATTAAATAATGAAATATTAAATTATTTGTAGCTCTGGCATTTGCATTGTGAATATATAAATCCATACTTTGTGCCAGACTCCTCTCCTTAAATTTCTTCTTTTTTTTAATCTGCTTTTCTCACTAGGTGGAATTTTCTCTGCAAACCTTGAAACTTATGAACTTTTCAGTACATTTTATAAGATGCTCTTGTCTATACATTCAATTGAAGATGGAGGCATTCCACAATTCCCCAAGTAGAAATCATTTTATTAGCCAGTTTGTGCACTGTGTACAGGAGAATATGGGATTATTTGTTAAGAAATTTACTGCCAAAAAATTTATGGCAGTAATATAAACTCACAAGTGTCCCTTTCTGCTGAGGGGGAGTTGACTTCAGTAGCTGTATGACTGATGATGTGACAAAGTGTGATAGAGAATGCAGCTGCTGGACCAGAGAAAAAAAAAACAGTTCTTAAAAATAGAGATATAGAACAGAAAAATACATTTAAAATGAAATCATTTATTATTATTATTAATAATATGCTAAATAACAATCCCCTTAAAAAGTACAAAGACAACTTCTTTTTGTTGCCTCTATTGATTTACAAAAGCTACATACTTGAAAATCAAGCCGTCTTTTTTATTTTTTAATAACTATCTTTTTCAAAAATATTTTTCAAAATCTGAGGGCTTTTTTTCTTTTAAATGCAGCTTAATCCAATTTATTTTTCTTTCATTAAAAGATTATATATTTTATCAGCATTTCCAGTTGTCCACAAAGGGTAACTCTAAGGGAACGCTGCACTGGAGAGTTTCTCCTTTAAATCAGGATGGTTATTTTTGGCTTTTACTCTTTGCCGTTCTTAGTTTTTTTCCAGCACCTTCTCTCCCCCTTGCTTCCTCCTGTCTTCCCTCCTCCTACTCCCTAAAGCATGGAGAATTTTCAGTTTGGATTTGAACTCTGCAGCTGGCTGCTCTGTCTAAAACTGGCGGAACCAAAACGCCAGATTAGGACTGTGTGAATAGTTAATGGATGCTTCTTTTCTTTTTTGATCTGGAAAAACACTCCCCCTGCTCCCAGAACTTTATCTGAAGTCAAATGAACCATTCTATTCAGTCTCCAAAAATGCTTTAGAATATTTTAATTTTGTTTTTATTGTATTCTTTTTTTTCTGTTCGGTTTGGGCATCTTTGATCTCAAATCACTGTTTTGAAACAAAACATTTTGTTTTCAAATAAGCTGAAATGAAGTATTGTAACATAAAAGGGAAAAGCCTGAACTTTTTTGGCCAAAGCTATTCACTGCACTTGGCAAAAAAAAAAAGTGAATAGTTTTGATCAACCTAGAACTAATTTTCTATTTCAAGTAAACAGTTTTTCTGAAAAAAAAAATCACATGTACTACATACAATACAATGTTAAATATCATATATGTATATATATGGTATTTCATTTTGATACATATATGGTACTTAATTTTGCACATGAATAATTACTATCCAGGAGTATAAACCTGCCACAGGGTGATTCCATAGTCCTACTACAATGCATACTCTACAAATACTCTTGTTCCCCTATTTAATCAAAGTAAAAATAAAGGATCACAGCAGGCTATGCAAAACTAATTCTACCTGGTCTTCAACTGATGAAGAGAGGAAATAGTGGGATACATTTCGACTCCATCCTCTGTGCCACCAAGAGGAAAAGAGAGGTAGGAGACCTGCTAGTTATGGAGTAGGCTCCTTCCTTTTCCCTAGTACATTCCGATCAGCAGGAGCCAGTGTGGCTTTTGACAGCTTAGGCAAAGCAGACAGCCAGGCTATTTTGCTGCCCCATCACTTTGCTGAACCTGGGCAGCTGTAAGCATTTCTGAGGAGCAGCGGTGGCCCTCAGCCATGACTGTGGGCTTTGCTCTCCAGTAGAAGTGACTGAAAGTGTGGGATTCAGTTGGCCCAACTGAAGTCTCCAGTTAAAATTTGACCTTGTCAGTCTAGGCTCTCCTTAAAGCCATTGGAGAGAAACAGTCTCTGATATGGAGTGAGCCACAGGACCTGTTTCATAAACTTTTTGGATGTTATGGTCCCTGTCTTCCACTAGCTATAAAGGACCAACGAATCCTTTGAGACTTTCAGAGGTAAAAAAAAATGACCTGCTTTCTCTTGCTGAGAATAAAAACCAGAAAACTATTATTCACCTTCCTTCTTCTAATAGCTGTGCTAAAACAAATTCTATAACTATTGCTTATAGTGCAGAACTGCTTCAATTTAAACTGGGCAATACTCTAATGAGCCTGAGTGAAGGCTGGATTTGTGACATAGTAACAGCCTGTTCATCACCAGACATATTCCATGCAGCATCTTTTAAACCTCTAGAAATAAAAATAGTACTTATCATATCTTTCAGCAATTATATTCCTCTTCAGAGGTCAATTAAAATGTTGCTTTTAGAGTTAGTACTGTTTAATGTTATTCAGATTTTAATTTCAGCTATTTCACACCTATCAAATTCATAAACATGTGGATATCTTAAAGGATGTTGTTTGAGTTCCTTTTGGCTTTGTGGTATCTGTCCCTGTTGTTGCATGGCTTGGTCTCAGCTTAGAATTTTATTTCTGATTTTTATTTTTTTTCTCTCTATAGTCACTAGCCTTTTCAAAGGTTGCTTGTTGGCGAGGCATATCATTTTTTTAAGAGAAATTTGACTTCAAAATTCTTTTCAGATACATGTAAGGAACTCATCCTGACATTTTTATTCTTGTTGCTGAAGCTCTGTTGTAGCTGCTTTCAGTGAAATGGCTTTCTTTGGCAATGAAAAATTTGATAAACAGTTTTTACACCAGTTTTTCTTAAGTCTTACCAAGTAAACTACAACCATAAATAGTATTATTTGGAATTCAGAGATGGAGAGAATGAAAACTGGCTACCCATAAATCTGTGGGCCCGTTTGGGATGCACCCAAGACTGCTGAGGGAACTGGTGAGGGTTGTTGTTCATCACCTCTCCACCATCTTTGAGAGGTCATGGAGAGTGGGGGAGGAGCCAGAGGACTGGAAGAACTTCAGTCTTCAAAAAGGGCAAGAGTGGGGAGCTGGGAAACTACAGGCCGGTCAGCCTCACCTCCGTCCCTGGAAAGGTGATGGAGCAGTTCATCCTAGAGAGCATCTCTAAGCATGCCAAGGAGAAGGTGATCAGAAGTAGTCAGCATGGATTCACCAATGGAAAGGCATGTTTGACAAACCTGATAAACTTCTATGATAGCATGACGGGGTGGATAGATGTTGGGAGAGTCATGGATGTTGTCTACCTTGACTTCAGCAAGGCTTTCAACACCATCTCCCATAACATCCTCATAGGAAAGCTCCGGAAGTGTGGACTGGATGGGTGGACAGTAAAGTGGATTGAGAACTAACTAGATGGCAGAACTCAGAGTGTGGTTATAAAAAGGGCCAAGCCCAGTTGGAGGCCTGTGATGTACCTCAGGGATCAGTACTGGGCCAATGCTGTTCAGCTTGTTCATCAATGACTTGGATGAGGGGACAGAGTGCACCCTGACCAAGTACAAGAGGGACATGAAGCTACTGGAGAGAGTCCAGTGTAGAGCTACAAAGACGATCAGGGGACTGCAGCATCTCTCCTATGAGGAAAGGCTGAGAGAGCTGGGCCTGTTCAGCCTAAAGAATAGAAGGCTGAGAAGGAATCTTATAAATGTGTATAAATACCTTAGGAGAGAGTGTCAAAAGGATGGAGCCAGACTCTCTTCAGTGGTGGGCATGGATAGGACAAGAGGCAACAGCCACAAACTGAAGCACAGAAAGTTCTGAAAAAAACCCTCCTGACTGTGAGAGCAACAGAGCCCTAGAACAGATTGTCCAGAGAGTTTGTGACTTTTTTTTTATATATATATAGAGAAGATGCAGATAGTTTTAAAAAGTTTTTTGTCCGCAGAAGTCTTCTTTCAGAGAACATGCTGTTTAACCCTCCACCCAAAGATCTCTACATTTTAACACAACGGGCATTTTTCTTTGAACTTCCTTTGATAGCAGGCACCTGTCTGGGGAGAAAATTACATCCAGACATTTAAGACCACTTTCAAGAGATAGCATTGAACAGGACTGCACTAGACAGAGAAAGGTAGGAGTTTCTCTTCTAAAAAAACCCTACAGACAGAAGACACAATTTTGCAAGTCACAACATGACCACAAAATTCCACGGAAGGCCTGAAAAACCTACACAAACTGCAGCTGGTCAAGAATCCGTGGTTCAGCAATACCAGCTCCATTATTTAATGCAAACAGGAGCTTCCCAAATCCCTCTTTTGTAGTCATTAGATTTGCATGAATGAGAGTGTTGGAGAGAGAGAGCTCCTGAGCAGACACTGAGATGCTGAAGCCCAGCCTAGGGACAGTGTAGCCATTTTAAAGCCAACTCCCTTCCTATTTAAGTCAGCACTGGCACAGCAGCATGGGCACTTTCCATGGCTGCAGTTAATATCTCCTGAGTCTTATTTTAAGCCAGACTCTCCAGGCAGAGAAGAGGTGCCAGGCCTGAGCACAGAGGATGCTCTCTGGCCCAAAGGGAGGCTGCAGAAGCGAAGGGGAACGGGCTGTGACTCTGGGAGAGACAGGGTGCACTTGGCTCAAAGATCAAGACTGTTTTGGCTGCTGTGGAAAGGGCATAAACCAGATCAACAACTGAAAGCCTGAATAAAACGTGCCGTGTTGGATCCAGGTTCGAAGAGGGTGGTTTTCTTACCAGTATTTCTCAAATGCTGCTTTTCTGCTTCCTCTGAACTTCATCCTAGGCTAATCTAGACTAAGCAAATAATTTCTGTAATCCTCTTGGCAGAGGAACTGTTTGAATCCTTCAAATCAGTGTAACACTGCTGCTGAAAAACATGCCATATAAAACTTTTCTTTTTTACTTTTAACTTAATAGGCTGAAAGAAATACCAATTCAGTCCCAAAATGTTTGAAGAGGATTTTCTTTTAAAATATATTTCAAAGTAAAAATCAAATTTATCACCTATCTTTCCCTCAACTCTAATAAACAATTACAACTTTGGAAACAAGAAACAATTATATAATATAACTTCAAAAGGTTCCCAACATTCAAAGCCAGTGGAAAAATTTCCATTGATTTCAATAAGCCTTCAGAACAGAACATAAACACCAATGAAGTCTTCTTTTTTTTATTTCAGCAAAATTCTCTAAAAGAATAGGATAAAATATTAACACACACAGATGTCTAAATAGTATTTTTAAACAAGGCAATATTTGGAAGTAGAAAACTTGATTTAAAAACACCCCTTTAAACTAGTTCAGTTTCAAAATGTAATCTGCATAAACTGCAGCAGAAACCACAATATTAAATTAAAGTCTATTTAACATAGTCTGATCAATTTTGACTTTATCGTAAATATAAAACTTTTATTGACAATAGTACATAAATTCAAGTAAAATCTTTGGATTTGCAACATGTTTTACAAAAAAAGATGAAGATTTTTTAAACCAAATACTTTTCCTCTTATATGAGTAGGCCAAAATGATTTTCCTTCTGCAATTTTTCTTCTCTTTGCTCTGAATTTTCTTCTGCAATTTTTCTTCTCTTTGCTCTGAATTTTGTTCTGAAACTACCTGTTGCATGTGCATAACACAGGTGGAATAACTTCATGCCTTGCCTGAGGTATAACTAACTCTTTCTGCATGGCTAGATTCTGCAAGCCTCAGACATACTCTACATGACCTAACTTCATGAATATCCTCACTGAAAACATTCCGTGGAAGGACTGGGGAGAGTATCTCCAGATATTTTGCCTATATTCAAGAACAAAGTCTCAAAAGATGCAAAATAGAAGAAGTTTTTAAATGAATTCTCTACTTCACAGCATTATATTGTGCTGCAATTAGAAAGAAACCATATGAAAACATGAATAAAAAAAGTTGAAGAATTGTAACTATAAAATGATATATCTGTCAAGAATAAAACATGCAGTTAGTTACAGCAAATGAAGTAAGTGCCGTAAATCAGCATTCATATACTTTAAGTCTGATTCTTTTCGAATTTTATCTCATTTAGGATAATAGTGCACCCCTTACGTTGCATCAGGTAATATACATCCTTTCCATAGATCTAAAGGCTAGACTACATTTAGCTAAAACAGCATGAACCCACACTGATTACAACATACTTGTTCCAAATTACTATAACCAGGATCAGCAAGCATACTAACCTTCAGAATTTTTTTTTTTTTATTGAAAGATGGAAAGAAGGTCTAAACAATCATCTTTTTTTTGGCATATGGTTAAGCATAGGTACAGATATATATGTGTGTGTGTGTACATAGCTATATGTATATATATATATGCTATATATAGCATATGTAATTAATAGTACATATGTAGTAATTAATACTACATATTTCACAGGATTATTCAGAAAAAAAAAACATTTTCACCATCTGAGTAGCTCCTCACAAATGATATTAGCAAAACAGCATTAGATGCATTAGCACCACCAGATTGGTGCAAAATACTGCATCTCTGCCACTGTGCATCTCAAATCTACCTTGAATTTAAGGGCAACTACTGGCACTCCCCTAAGGGTCCTCAGAAAGCTTTACTGCATTGAAGAATTCATACTCTGAAATCTCTGCTAGCTGTAATATGTTTACTTGTACCTGCCTTCAGTAACAGTGCGTTTAAGTATCAACAAAGTCAGATACAGGATCTGAGCACCATAAAAAGTCACTCTCTTTCCTATTCAAGCAATTCCATTGACACTACCCAGATACTACTTCCAATCTCACTCAGATATAATATACTCATAGGTATCATGCTGTAAGATTTGCCATATGCTATCCTATATGTTGGCAAATGTGTATTTTATATTCAATATCTACACTTTGCTAAAGATATATCAGAGTATGCCTAATGTCAGATTCTGATATCTGCAACTTCCTCCAAAACAAAATCACAAGCGTATTATTTCAAGCCTTCTTTAACGTTGTCTCCTGCTAAAGTCTTACCCTAGAAATACCCCAGTCTACTCTCTGAAGAGCTTCTCCTGTGTCTCACATATCCTTGCCAAGAAAAGAGCTAGCAGCTTCCATAAGGACAAGGCTCTTTGATCCTCTCCTAGCAAGAACACCTGTTTGCATGGTAGACTGCTAGGGAAAACATGATGACCTTGGAACAATCTAGTAGGGATGTGATCAGCTCATCTTATTAAGCAGATGGGTATTTCAGAAAACATCAACTCCTGTGGCATTTTTTCTTCTTAGTAGAATTCTGGGATGAAGGAGCCAAGAAAACTGCTTTGCTCCTAGGTAATGCACTGTATATAACAGATACACACACTCTAATTCCAGAAGACTCCCTTTCTTAGCACTAAATATAATCCTCTGTAATGATAACAGTATTTTGCAAATGTCGACCACTTTCAATACTAGCTTTAATCCATCCTGCCTTATGTCCTAGTTAGAATGAACAACCCTGTGTAGTAAAAGTCACTTGGAACCTATGTCGTTGACCTCATTGAAGCCTGGTTTAATCTTTTGTGGTCTGCATGGTTATGCTGGCTTCAGTACAACATCTAAGTGAAGAACCCTGCAATGGGCTGTTAGAATCTGCAGCAAAGAAGTTTGTAAGCAAAGGAATATTAGTGTTCCTAGTTTGCAGCAGAGAGCAACTTAACCTGCATCTGCAAATATATAGCGAGTATAAATTTGAAACAAAAAGGCTAAGAGAAGGAAAACTACAGGTGTCAAGTACAAGATTACAAAGCTGTAAATAAAAACAGAGCCATCAACTAGAAGACCTCATATTTGGATTCATCCTTTTCTAGAAAACTGTAGGAGAAAACTACAGCAAAAGCAGTGAGACAAACTCCAAAACAGGCATAGGAAAGTACACATATTTTACATATATGTGCTCAGAACAACCCCTACATTACTGTTACATTGTGCATAGTATTCCTGCTTTCAGCAAGGTTGATGCTCACCAGTACGAATGCATTAATGCCCATTTCACTTACTTGTGTGTGTATAACATACTCTGGGATGCTGAGTATTTTATTGGGACATTCCGTACATTTCCACATATTGTAGGGTGTCAGGCATTTGTAGTGGCATCCATATCCAATGCAAAACCCAGCTCTGTGCCAACTTCACCACACAGAAATTAAGATGAAATCCATAAAATAGATATACTGGTTCCATGTTCATGAGCGATCTGGTTGATCCTTCCACGCACACAGTCAAGAGAAACTGAGACCAGCGTTCCGTTGTGGACTTCAAAGGAAGCACGGAGGGATACGCTGGTCCATATGCTTCCCTCCGGCATCGGACCACCAATCTGCTGAGCAATTGCTGTGGGCTGCATGTGACCCATGTTCAACTGATTAAGAGTCATTTTGAGCACATTGCATGAATGGATCAGCTTTAAGTTAAAGGCAATGCTGGCAATTCCCTTTTCGGTAAAAATGAAATATTTCTGAGCAAACTGTCCAGAAGAAACCAGCTGTATCTGTTTCTCACTGGACGAGACCTGAGTGAAATCCAGTAATTTGTTTCTCACAGCTCCAGTAGGCAGACCTGTAACAGAAACTCTGGCTGACAAAGCAGTAGAGACTGCTGAAGGGATCCAGATGAGGCTAAACATACTAATCCCAGAACTGTCTCCAAAATAGCGAACATTACACTGCGCAGGAGAAAGTATCTCAAAGCTAACCGTATCTCCAGCACCAACTTTTGTGGCTCCAGAGGCTGATATAGATGTGTCTCTGTAATTTACCCCTGATTTAAACACATTCATTAATTCTCTGTTAGTACCATTCCTATTGATATAAGAAATTAAAGAGAAGCCTTCCCGGACACAGGTATGACCCATGGAATACAATGCTTGCTGGAACACAAATTTTATGACACCACTTTCAGTGAACTTTATAGCTCTGCCATCATGAGATAAACTTAGCATGTAAGGGTCAGAAACAGAAATTATTTTAAAAGTAGGTCGATAGTTGGTTTGGTAATGCATTGCTGTTGACATCTGGGCACTGATTGCCACAGCACCTGTGTCATGGGACAACCAAAACAAACTGAGTGGGGTATTAAGATCATAAATATATAAGTCCCTACTTTGATTACAGAATTGATTTGGACTCCTCAAAAACACAGAAAGTGTTTGGCTGGGCTCCACTTCAGCAGCACTGCTTAGACTCGTGCTCTGGAAATATTTTCCCTCTGGTTGCTCAATGCGAACTCCGCTCAGTTCATAACCTTCCTCACTGCCGTTTAGCTTTAAGGAAAGTTGCAAAAAATTCCTGCAGTTGTGCTTTACTGCAAAATTTAAGTCAGTCCACAACAGGCCATGCTGCCTGAACACCAAACTGTTATCTTCAACTGATAGGATTTCAGAGTGAAACTTTCCCTTTATCTTCAAGTTTAAGCCAGAGTAGACCTGAGAGATGCCAGACTTTGCAGGAGGTAAAATGATGTTCGCAGCCCAAGCCTCCGAAAACTTGTTCTCACTGGTTGCTGAGCAAATCGTATCACTGATGGTGGAACAAGGCACGGCCACCATCCCTTCTTCACATTTTAAACAGGCCTGACATTCCTGCATTTCCTTATTAAAGAAATATTCCTCTCCACACAGTCCCAAAGCTGCGTCTTTTTCAGCAATCCCAAGGCATCGGAAGCCACCTGTTCACAGGAAATGGAAGTTTTAGTTGTTACACTTTTAAAACACCAAGTATTAGAAGAACTCTACAGTTCTACAAATCAAGTATCTTTGATAACACACCTAATCATAAGGGAGAAAACTGAAATTAGTAAGTTAGATACTTTGCACTGTTAGAGGACCTGTGGTTTCACGCAGGGGATCAACTAGGGGTACCTCACTGTGTCCAAGCTGAATTGAGTGGTTTAAAGAGGGAAAGGAGCAAGATGAGGCTGCACAGAGGCACAGGGACAACTCTGTCCCACCCCTGGAAAGGGTGAGGTTCAGTGAAGACTCCCTCTCCCTTCCCTTAGGCGAAAGGCACAGTGACTGATTGCTGCGCTGAGCAGCAAAGATGTTTCCAGCTAATGGGAGAAATGTCCCCCATCCGCCCAGCCGTGACAGCGGGGTGGCACTGCTGGAGCTGTGATTGCTAACACAACACTTTGCAGCCAGAGGATCCCGGGCCTCCGGCATCCACTCAGTATATTGGTTTTTAAAAGCCTGCAAGAGACAAGCAGGAAAAGCAAAATTGGAATCAGCAGGCTTAAATCCACTAATGCAGAAGTCCACACATTTAAAACTGAAAACCCTTGCCCTAAGGCAGAGGACAGCAGTGTATGTGACAGTCTAAACCTGTAAGGAATAAATAAAACACTGCAGCAAACATCATAGGAATATCTGGAGGTGCTATCTGAAAATTACTTTATTGGAAATAAGGCAATTTTGTGCTGCTGAATGGCACACCATGACCTCAGTGGATCAAAGACTGCACACTGAAAGAGCAGGTTTTAAAAGCAGCCTGCAGTTTTCTACAGCAATTTTCCGTGAGCGCTGCCAGCTTCCACTGTCTCCCGCAGGAAAAGCCTGTGCCCAGCACCTTTGCACACTGGGTCTTGGAGAGCTCACATCAATAAACAAAACTCAGGCACTCTAAAGAATAACCACTGGCAGGTTGTGCCTCAAAGATTAATCACTAAAATGAGCTTGCTTGAGTGTTTTTGCCAGGCATTAGCAAACTCTACAACCACATTTCTAAAGTACTTTCAGAAATATCCTTTACAGCCTAAATTCCATGTTATTTTATCTACACCTGCTCCTTAGATGCATGTTTTTGATTTATTCATCAGGTGGAAGTTGCTATATTTGGACTGGGATTTGCTCTGACAGTGGGCATACAAGCACTGGACATGGATCCCAGCGGGCCAGTTTTCTGTATCGCTATAATCAGGACAGAGCAGGCAATGCAGATTGCAGGTGCAAGCAAAAAAGCACAGCACTCATACTGAGAGACACAAGACAGACCCATGCACATGCACCTGACACACAAGGGAGTCCAGAGCATTGGCTAAAATTCATTTCTGACACTGCATTATTCAGCTGAGAACCCCAGGCGCTGTGTTATATTATACAGGTGTCACATGCTCACCCTCATATCTCTTCATCTATTTATGTTTCCTTCACTTAAGCAGTGACTCTTCCCTAACACTAATACGTAAGACTATATCCATTATGATGTGAGAACATTCTTTCAGTGACCAGGTATGTTTTTCTCACAAGAGCTAACTGCAGAAAAATAGGATTTTCCATTAAAAATATCAAGAGAAACTGAACACATTACTCCTCCCAAACGTGTCTTTAGCTTTCCTTTTTTTTCATGAGAAACAAATAACAACAACAAAACAAAAATAAAAGAAAAAATGTTTATTTTAAAACATTAATAATGCATACTTAAATATTTTGATGAATATCAAATTTTACAAATCTCTTTGATGACTACTCATTTTGATTCATTCTCTAGTGTTTTTCAGGTCCATCTG
This sequence comes from Rhynchotus rufescens, assembly GCA_032273925.1. Taxonomy (NCBI): domain Eukaryota; kingdom Metazoa; phylum Chordata; class Aves; order Tinamiformes; family Tinamidae; genus Rhynchotus; species Rhynchotus rufescens. Next base: position 5,858 of record JAVCKT010027508.1, on the reverse strand, counting down.
CAGATGGTGTTCCACAGCCTGCATTTGAGATGGGTCACTTCAAAGCAGCACGAGGGCTGCATTAGACTGTGGATCCCATGGCAAAAGCAGCATCCTATCCTCTGTCAGTCCAGAGGAGGTCAAGAAGCAACATCAGCCAAACAGCAAATAGGCAGCAAGTAAATATGCTGTGACTGCTTTCTATTTCTCTCTCTCACCCCTTGGACAACCTCTCCCACCTTGGCCCCATGCTCTGGGCACCGCTACAGCAGGTTTTATGGAGATCAGCCCAGCTGTGCTCAAGCTGTTTTTGTGAAATCAGGTACTGTGCAGCCTGCTCACCAGCCGCCGCAGCTCCCGGCGGCCAGGCAATTGCCAAGGCAATTAGAGAGGCCATGCATATATTTTGCTGCTGCTGCTGCTATTCATAGCTGTCTGATGAAGATTAAGCTTGGGAATCCATCACCGTCTTGAACTCTCTGTGTAAGATTAAGATCATACCCAGAATCCTAGTTAATTACAAATCACAGTTATCTGCTGAAGTTTTCGTTATTCACTTCTTGCCTTTGCAGTATTTCACCCCTTCCTGTTTTTTTTTTTTTTTCCCCAAGGGTTGTCCTGCAGAGCACAAACATTCAATGCCTAACTGAAGAGGAGCCACCACAAGGCCTGGCTGCCCAACACAGGCTTATGTGGAGAGCTGGACTCCAAATCCAAGCTGGACTTGAGGGGTGCCTCAAGTACACATCTACTAGAGGTCATCAAACCTGCCCCGCTTCGAGAACCAGGGGAACTCCTCCTCTGTCAGCCCTATAGATGTGAAGCTGTCCCATCCCTACATGCAGCCAGTAAGGAAGCTGAGCAAGTCCTCCTGATGGACATGTGCACATTCACACACAGAACTAGCCCAGCGAGCCACACAGGTGCACACACAGACAGAACCCAGTGCTGTTACTGGTTGCACAAACTCACCCAGCACCCACACAAACATGTACAGGACAGATGGCTTGATCCTGCTCCTCCTCTCTGGCTGGTCAGGACTGCAGTCCATTGGTGGAATACACACTTATAATGTGGCTCAGTAGTGGGTCCTAGATAGTCTCTCCAGCAGCTGGCACATGCACCCCCTCATCTTCTCCAGTTGCTGGAATCTGGACCTATAAGCCCTCAAGATATGTGGTCCTACTCCACTTGTTGGTACTCAGACCTCTTACCCTACTTGCCAGATAGTCCAACTGCAGCAAGCACTAGCTTCCACTAAACATTCCACAATAAATTTCATACACTCCTATAATCCCTTTAAAACACCCTATAACAAGTTCTACACAATCCCATAACTCTCTTCTTTCTGCATCCCACAATAAATCCTAGAGTAAGTCCCCTTCAGTTTGCATGGCATCCTGGGGAGAGATGTCAACTCCACTCAGTAGTTTCATACGAGGGACAACACTCCGAGGGCTCTCCTGGGATAATTTAAGAAGAGACAATTCACAATTCACTGTGCTCCATCCCCACTGATTAGGTACCTCTATCTCTACTGATCAGGTACCTCCATCTGTCACAGTTCCTCTGTGAACACCCTTTAACCACCCAACCTAATAGCTCTCATCCCAGATAACAAGAGGAAAAAGCAGCAGGTAAACAGGATATATTATACAAAGTAGAAGAGTGAGCAAAGAGAGGCTCCAAGTTACTTGTTTCTTTACCGTTATCCGCTCTGCCCTCCTTCACGCTGTGCAGTGAACAAGGGTTGCTATAGATGCAACACTCTTTGCGTGCAGCTCAAGAAACCACATACATCTGGAACTCGTATGTCAGTTCACATCCCCATCTACCCTACATTACCCAAATCAGACATTCAGTTTTAGCCTCTCCTTTGACAACTTAATTGTATAAGATAATGAGCTCTTATGAACGGACAGGCAAAAAGTATCAATCTCCTCTAATAATAAAAAATAAGATATGAACTCTCTTCCATTGACAGGACATTGATTCCTGACCCAGATGACAGGAGATAGCTTGCTTTCACATATTTATGGGGCACCATTAAAATGTGGAGAGGAGAAAAAAGAGGGAGAAGACTTCTTTCCCTTCAGATCCATTGCTACTTACTTTCTGTGGTCTGACAGACCACAACTATCTGCCTGGTTCATAGAAATATTTTCCACTATCTCACTTCCCCCCAGCAGTGGATAGCTTCCCACCATCATAAAGCCCTCAGGATAAATTCCTCACAACCACTCCTCTCCTCAGCCATAAGCTAGAGCAACACCAAATGACTAACACATTGGTGGTTCTCCTTTCCTAGGGATGAGGCCCCATGGACTTCCTCCCACAAAATCACCAAGTCAAGCACATCATACTCGGCCTTTTAGTAAGGAGATAGTTTTAGATCTTTCCAGTGTACCGGCTCAAATTTTGTGCCTCTCTAAGTTTTCTTGCCTCTAATGGCTCACTACCCCTGCTAAGGCTCTTTTTAAGAACAGTCTTCCCTCCGTATCTTCTTATCTAACATTAATGGTACCTCCTCAATGGCATTTGCCATGTAAAACAACCCTACGTGCTCTCTTCCTCTGGTCATTTCCAGCTCCTTGTGCTCTTTGTACTAATTCCATCCAACCCTTAGAGTTCCTGCTCAGGTGAGGCACGGACAACCTAAGCATCCATGTCCTCTTCTACTGCTTTTATATGATCAATTCCCACCCACTTTTTTTTCCCCATCCAGTGGTAGGGCAGGAATAGTATAAAATCAGTCATAAGGTGCTGGAAACAGTCTTTCCCCCGTCAGAAAGAAGGATCTGGCCTTCTAGCACCTGGATAGGATTTGCTCAGTGCATTTATTAACTTTGTTCTTCTGTGCCTGATTCCCATGACTAAAGAAGGAGAAGCCTGAAGTGCAGAGCTCCAGCTATATCTGCTTCTAGATGTCTGAAAATCCACCACCGTAACCTGCAGGTGATGACCACTGTTTACTGTTTCTTATTACCTGACAATAAGATCACTAAAGGAGAATGAGATTGACGGAGAAGGGCCTTAGAAGATCAAATTTAACCTGCTTAGATCAAATTAGATAGGTAGCCCTGTTCAGCAGATGAGAATTGACAGCTATGCTTCTCCATTAGGATAATATCTTTGATTTTGATGCCACTCTAGGCATGTTTCACTTGCCTGAGCAAGAAGAAAGGATATTAAAACCAAAGTATTAAAAAATGAAAATAAAGGGAACATCCAAACTCATACAAGTATCATGCCCTAAATGATCACTGTCCACAGGAACAACAATCGGTTTACAGATGAGGATTTTTCGTACCCTTGGATTCCAGGAAGCTGAGCATGTCACTACTCATGCACAGCTCTGAGTCCTCATCCTGCTCCAGGCTGCTCCTGAAGATCTAATCATCTTTGCTCTTTATAACAGAATATAACTTACCCGGCGTATTCAGGCATTTTATTCTCTCACCACAAATGCTTGGAGAGTCAGTGCATTCATCTCTGTCCTGTAAACACAAGAATCACACTGAAACACTTTAATCCCACAATTTAAGTTTGAAACAGGCACTTTCCCTCAGGCTCTGGGAAACTCATTTCCCTGCAAAACGCCTGTGTAGGGAGGGAGATAGATTTGCTCTCATAGACGTGATGGAAAAAGGCAACTTGTTTTGGATTTGTCTCTTCTCTTACCCAGGTATCTGAAAGGGTTGCATGGTCTGTACAGATGGCTATAGTGTGCAGATCATGAGCTAAACAGACTGGTTGTACAACCAATATTCAGGATGATACATGATCTGTAAGGCAGTGCTATAGTCTTGAGATGACTGCATCACTCAGCTAGTCTTAAGGACACTGTAACAACTAAGAAAGTGTTATGAAAGGCTCTTAAAGGCGCTAACCGAGAAACACCAGAGAAAGTTAAATGTTAAAATAAAAGTAATCCTTCCTGACACCACAACCCCCTCTAATTCTACAGCAGGTAAAGGAGAAAGAATGATAGGCCACATTTGCATTCAAATGACAGCATTAAAGAAAACTGAGACTTGCAGAGAGAGAGGGGGACAGAAAGAGTCTTTTAGATTCCCTCTTGAGTAATGTGGGCTCAGGTCACTAGGTGTTCAGGCTCACATTAAGCTAAGAATTGAGGGTAGCACTTGACAAAACTGAGATTGCTATAAATATCAAGATCTGCATACATCTTACGACTTCAAAAGAGAGTAACTAAAGAAGCATCTTACTGTGTTTGCAAGTTATTTTGCATTTTATAATAAAATATATTTTATAATAAAAATATCACTATGCTACATTTCATATGTTTATATGTTACACTTAAGATGAAACTACATTTTAAATCTAACTACCAAATTTTGTTTCTGATCTTATAAATAAATGTGTGGTCTTAAGTTTTACTTGAGATTTCCTTCACCCTTCAAATATGTCTAGTAGTTAGTGCAAAACTAGGATTAAATAAATTTATCATGCATAAGTGTATGTTATGTTTCTGTAAGTGTATGTTACATTTCTGTAAGTGTGTGTATGTTTTAGGATGCCTTTCCCTACAGTGATGAATACGTTCTATGTGCTGTAATCCATTCTGGTATGTCTAGATGGCACAATACCTCCTAAACAGTAAGTGCAAGATACAGAATTATACTTCACCTGACAGATCCGATCAGAGTTTGCAGAACACTCAGCCATTTGGAAAAAGCCAGCGGGACACAAGGTGCATTTTTCACACTGTGAAGGCGTCTTTTGGAAATTGCAGAATTCATCACTTTCACAAAGACCACAGTCCAACAAAGACTCCCCAACATTAATCACTTTTGCATCCACTTCTACTTTATGGACAGAATATGACTTCTGGAGCTGATTTCTGACTTGGTTCTGAAGTCCTTGAAGATGACTTTCAAAATAATTTTGAATATCTTCTTGCAAACTCTGAAATGACATTTGTTTCACTGTGTCAAAAAGCATGCCATACTGAACCTTGATTAAATCCATTTGCTCATACATTTTTCTTTGCTGTTCAAGAATTTCCCGTTGCTGATTAACCAATACATGCTGCTGTTCAGTGAGTTTCTGTTGCAAATCCACAATGGTCTGCTGCTGACTTTTCAGCATTTCAGTAAATTTCTCATGCCCTTTTGCAAGCTGCAGTTGTAGTATTAGGGCATCTTCAGATGGAACTTCATTTTCTCCTGAAATATAAATGATAGATTATTGTCCAAGAAAAAAATATTTTCTAGCTTGATTACCTCTGCAAGTGCATTCAGATTTTAATATATTAATGAGAAGTCTCACTATATTCAAGTTATAATAACAAGGCCAGTTCCTCAAGTGTTCTTTCCAGCTGCTTCATGGGAATGCCAGCAGTTCCATTTCATGAACAAAATTTATAGCTGTGAACACTAAAAATGTCATAATCAAGACTCATGCTTCAAGGTAAAAATTAATCATCACTAGGGGTCAAGAATAGATTAATTATCATGATGCACAAGTTTTAAAACAGCAGAGAGTAAATGGTTAATTTCCATTGTAGAGGTGATAAAGTAAGGTGATAAAACTTGATGAGAATATTAAGTTATTCAAGACAGTGAAAATAAGGGTCAGCTGCAAGTAATGTCTACAATATGGAATGAGCAATAAAATGGTAAAATAAACCTAATACTGAGAAAAAATATGAAATGATGCACTCAATGGAAAAAGAAAACCTTTCTAAGTTTTTATAGAAAATGTTGTGTTTGCCTGATTATTACCACTCAGGAACAAGATCTAGCAATAATATAGCTAGATATAGATCTTGGACTACAGAGGTATGTAGTCATCAGCTCAGTATGCAAGAAATGGACAGAAAAGTCATAGTAAAACCTAGGACTAGTTTTCAAAGG
>JAVCKT010027507.1:27730-38994 GCA_032273925.1 Rhynchotus rufescens | reverse complement strand
CCTCGCAGCGCGGGGGCCTCGAGCACCCCGGTCAGCAGCGGGAGGAAGGCAGCCCTCAAGGGCCGGCCCTGCCTGGAGCATCCCTGACCGTCAGGCTTTACCTGCTGGCGCCTTCTGGGCGCCCCGAGTTCGGCTGATCGGGGGTTTCAGCTATTTCCACACTCTCTGCATAGGTGACAAATGTGACTCTGTGCACTGTGTTTCGGAGGCAGTCACTCATCGGCTCTTTCTGGAACTTGTCTTGCAGAATCTAACAGATCCTTTTCCGGGGAATGCAGCAAGCAGCCAAGTGGTTTTAGGAAACATGGGACATGAAAAAGTATTTGCTATCCAAGCCACATATATTGATACACACTCCCTGTGTTCTTTAATACTGTCTTGATTCCTTCAGTCAAAAAAGGTACTTATTGAGAATTTATTACTTCATAGACAACAAGCCTTCTGTTTCTGTGGACAAAACACTACAAACACCACAACTTTGGAAGTTCATCCTCCTTTCTGGTCACATCACGACCTGGCAAATCTCCCTGCAAACCCCTGCCAGGCCGGCTTTCCTGGCGCCAATCCCCTCGGCCTTGACTGCATCCCCCTGGCTAATTCCTCACTCTGGGACACAGCATGACTGTTTATTCGCAGAGGGAGCCATCCTTCTGGGACCAGTGACCCCCTCATCAACCGGGGTGCACCCGGGGGAAAGGGGGATAGGGGAGCACCAGGGGGGAGCCCTCAGCACACAGAGCCTGCTGCGAGCTCCCCCAAACACAGAGCACGGAGCCGTGCACGTCACTGGGAGCGCGCGGAAACGCCACGGCTGCTGCCCTCGCCGCCGGCAACTCACCTGGATCATGCGCGTGCAGCTGGCGGCCGACTGCCCCTCCACGCAGCGCAGCGGGGGCAGGAGGGCGGCCCCAGCAAAGGCCGCGCTCATGGCCCTGCACTTGGAAAGCTCCTGCTCGGACACGGTGCACCATCGGACACGCTCCAGGCTGGCAGCTGGCGACAGAGCGTCAAGAGAAAATAATTACAAACAAACGAACTTCTGTAAAAAGGCTTATTGAAAAATCACTGAAGATCCAGACTTTCACTCCCTTCCTCTGTCCAAAACAAGTCGGGTTTGTTTTACATTGAGGCTGGAGAAATGGCTTCTGCTTTCACTCAGATTAACAGTAACAGGAGCGCTGAATTTAACTGGATTAGAAACAGGATAGGTTCCAATTTAGGTATTAAAACAAGATGGATTTGTTACTAGCTAAGCATGAGTGGCACAGAACAAGTCAGAGCAGCCAGACCTTTCTTAAAATCTAGTAAAATATCATATTGTCATTTGTGCCCTGGGGAGCTGCGGATGTGTCTGAGGTTTTGTGCCACGGAACCGCTCGGTGGAGCACAGGGCACAGTCCTGGCCTTGAGCAGCTTCTCAGGTTTGTTCTCTGGAGCTGCCCTGTGGATGTGTACAGCACCAATGGCAAAACGTGGTCAAAATCAAAGAAAACCACGCTATCTTAATCCTAACTTGCAGCTGGGAAGAATCCTCCTGACCAGGTCTCACTTATTGTGCAGGCAGATGGGGACACACAAACAACAGACTCTGCTACGGAAGTGGAGAGCATCAACCACCATGAGAGCTTTGGCACCCAGCTGCCTGCTCCAGCCACGTGTCCTGGCGGACACCTGGAACGCTTTCTACCGAGCTGGCCTTATTCTGAACACCAGCAAAGCAAACTGGTCCCTCCAAACCACCTCCACAACAGGTCCCTTCCACAGGCACTGGAAGGAATGTGCAGCTCCTGTCAGGTTAAGTAGGGGTGGGGGCTCCAGTAGTCCATGAGGAAAGGAAGGAAGCCAAAGCAGACTCAGTTGCACCTTGTTGCTTGCACAAGCAAATATCCATCACCACATGCAAACATTGCAGCCATGCATAAAACGTGGGTGCAAGAAGTTTTACACTGATAAATAAACACAGGTAATTTTTGTAATCAGTTGGCAGGAAATTCCAAGATTTACTTTCTTGTTTGCTTGCTTACATCTACCTTATTGTCCTGGCTGAGATCATATTCACCGTTCATTTCCGGGGAGCAGGAGAAGGGATGTAGCTCTTTAGAGATAAAGGCGGTTTTTGGTTTGTTTTTCCCTCTCCACCACACAAGTAATTGGAAACCAAATTGCTTTCTCAGCATCGTGGCCTGCACAGCAAGGCACCATCCTCCACCTTCAGCTCCCCGGTATCAGACAGAGGCACAAGGCAGATAACGCACGAGCTGCATGAGGCATCAGTAGTCACGTAAATCTGACATATATGATCACACCTACTGGTTCTGAACGGGTTCTGAGTTTTCCCCTTGCTCTGTCACATTATCAAGTGACCAACCGCCAGGACAGCAAGACACAGCCAGGATCTTTCAGAGGTCACTTACCAGCATGGAAGAAGAGAAGGCAGAAGACACCCCCGGAGCTCTTCATGGTGAAAACTGTGCGATTCGTGCTTCTTTTCCAGCCTCCAAAGTGCCCGAAGGCCAGTGCTGTGCACGGCCGCTCCGCGCTGGAAGGCAGCAGCAGGCGAGGGGTAACTGCACTTTGCTCGGCAGTTTATCTCGCTCGCTCGGGCGCACGTCACCCCCACCGCATGGGAGGGAGGGGGAAAAACTTAAAAAAAGGAAAAAAGTCTACCTCTCTTCATGCCAACTCCAAACTTGAAAGAAAACAAAACAAAGACTCAGATGTGACCAAATATTAAGTGACAAGTGAGGCTGTCACTGGTTGATCTCCACCACCAGACCTGGATCAACAGCTACACCCCAACTCACGGCAGCACCACAGGGCTGCGTAGTGAAATCCTCATCCTCAGCAAGAGCTGTGTGAGGGTCTCTGCAATGGAAGCTCAGGAAATAAAACCAGACCCTGCTAAGCCACAGCTGACAGTCACTTTTTGCCACGTTCTGTGTTGTTGTGAATCACACAAAGCCATAATGACAAACACAGGCTTTTCTAATAACGCAGACTGTGAACTCTGCAGTTGCTAGGGACACACATCTGAGATCTAAGGGAAAACGCTAGGAAATAACCAAAGGAAGAGGAAAAAAAAAAAGGTTTTAACAAGGAACCAGGAAGGTTTCTGTCTCCCATAGGCGTAAAGGCCCCGACAGGATCCGCACTGAGGCTGCTGTGGCTCTCGGACTGGTGCCCATCAGTGAGGGAGCCGCAGCTCCCCTGCACCCTGCAGCTTCCCGCTCCCTGCGGCGCCTCCGTCGGCACCTCCCAGCCCCGCACACACCTCGAGCGGCCCCTCCATCCCCCGGCGCCCCCGGAGCCAGCCCTTTACCCGGCTGCTTTCGGAGCGACCGACTCCGCTCCCGGCTGCAACTTGGCCGGGCTGCTGCATTTCCTGCCTAGCACCTGGAAGACAACACCTGAGCCTAACTCAGTTCATTGCTATTTCAGAGAAACAGCAGTTAATGCAAAGTCTTTAAAAATCACAGAACAGTCACACAGATGTGTCAGGGCTGTCAACATTTTTGCCAGGGCCCAAGGTAAAAAATGAAGCAAACAAACAGAAGATACTGGTCTTTGGGTTTGCTGCTCTGTATCCAGGACTACTTTTCACTCTAGCATGATAACCATGCAAGATAAGTGCAGTGGACTTTAGCCCGAGTGTAAAGCAGAATTGGTGGCAACTAGCTAATACCTGACAAATGCTTGAAAGAAAAGCACTGTGGAAATTGTTCGGGCAATCCTGCCCAGGGCAGAGTAATGCCTCACAGAGCTCTCGATCAAAACAGCAACTAAAACACTTTTTAATGAGCCAAAAGAAGAGGTAAGGAAAAGAAAAATGTACACTATGTAGGAGCCTCCAACATGATTGTGGTTTTCAGATTTCTCAGTATTCAGAAATTTCATCAGAATTTACAAAATGAATCAAATAACTGGCCTTTTTTTGAGGTCTCTCATTGTGCACCTCAAATGACTGGTCTTCTCTTGAAGCAGCAGCTACAGTACGCAGGATTGTTTGTGAACGCTTCCACCAGTCCAGCACATCCCGCAGCTCCGGGGGGAAGGATTCGCAGGCGCCGTCTCTGCCATCCAAGGGAACGGAAGGGGCCTGGGCCGGGCGCCAGCAGCCTCTGCCTGCTGCTGCACCGAGCAGCGCCACGACTGCAGCGGCACCGGCCACCGCAGCTCCGGCAGCGCCGCGCGGCCAGGCGGCTCCGGCCACGTTCTCGCCTCCTACGCTCCTCGCTCCTGCACCACCTGCATTTCTTTCGATTAAAAACACATCTGACAAACATATTGTACAATAAAGTTTATTAGCTGTTCTCCTCTTTCTAACAAATGGAATGGATAGGGTGGATTATTCTTTACAAACCAAAGCTAATTTGGTTGCGTGACAGCACCGTGGCTGTCAATGAGCACATCCCTCTTACAACAACCAGTGTGAAATAAGCCATGGCAGGTACCAAATAATACGGGATTAAGAGTTTCATTAACTGAAGTTAGTTCCACATTTTGCTACAACTTATTTATAACATTCAGCACAGAAGTCTGTGCTTCGCAAATGGAACATTTTGTACCTATGCAATCCATGAACAAACACAGAAAAATAAAATGTACTGCTGAGTCTGACTTCTCCCTTTGGTTAAAACATGCATATTACAAGAAAAAAGTACAAACATTTTTTGTAGAAAAGAGGAGAACTTGCACATATTTTTTTTTCTTTTAACTAATAGTCCCTGGACTTTTTTTGCCCAGCCACCACAGCCCACTTAATTTCATGTGATTAAGGAAGGTAAATTCTAATCTGCATTTTTATCCAAAAAAAAAAAAAGCTAGGAGTAGGTGGTAAAAGAAAAATATATATTTTTATATATATATATTTATACGTGTGTGCAACTATGTAAAGAAAATAATTCCCATAGTTACAGAGTTTAGTTAAAGAAAGTTTAATATATATATATATTTATTATAACAAAATAGGCAGTTATTGTGGGTAAAATATTCATTAAAATCTGACCCCCTAAGAACACACACATTTTTAGGCTACGAATCACACTCTCATTGCCCTAAGGACCATCTCTGCAGCTGTTTTCTGTATTACTGCCAATGGAAACTTGGCATTCCCTTGTAAATACAAGGTTTCCTAGCACCTAAACATATTTCAGGCTCAAAAAGTGTGATGCCCATTATCTATAAACAATTTTTGTAAGACACTATAAATAGTGCTGCACGAGGAAGATTAAAAACGTTACACATCTTTGTCCCTAGCAATTTTATTGGCAAAAAAATGAAAAAATAGATTATAAGAATATCCATATGAAACCATGAAAATGAATATCCCTTGAGAAGTAGTCATGGGAGTTAATGAAAATGCAAACTCAAAATTTTAAAGTTTCTCTTTAACTGCCTGAAAATAAAAAAAAAATCGTGACAAAAGGAAATCTAACTCCGAAAATAAACCCTGAAATTGATTGCCCAGACCGAACCGTGCTATTCAAGGTAAGCGTGCAAAGTGGCTCATGATTCAAACTTCCGTGAGTACCACTCTTCTTTCAATTGTTATGAAATTTTAAAAGAATGTCTATAAAGCTTTTTTGAAAAATCTCTGAAAGTTACTCTCCCTTAAACATTAAGGAATTTTATCAAGTAATTCCCCACCCCCCGACCCACCCCAAACTAACAGCTGGTCAGGCCATTCCGCTGTTTTGTTTGAAAAATGGCAAACCAACAACACACAATAATACGAATTATCTGAACTAAGAGAGACACCAGATGTAAGCGTTATGGGAACTGCAGATCGCGATGGTTAGGACAGGAACCACGCTGGAGAGAACGAGAGAGGCAGGCTCCGCTGGAAGGGCTTAAGAGTTGTCAGATGTAGTAGTGGATGTCAGTTAGAAAATGAAAAATAAAAATCTGTTTTCATAATTTTTCCTTTGCTGGAACCCAGATGTAAGGGCCAGACTGTTCCTCTATGATCTGTTTCACTTGGTTGTAGATCTCTTCCAGGGTGTCTCCTTGGACAATAGCTGCAAAACAGAACAGGGTAAATGAGCAACCACCTTCTCCAGCCCCAGACAGAAGCCACGACCTTCTAAGCTCTTCTCCCTGCGCAGCAACAAAAGGATGTCAGACAGCTGAAGGACTGGACGCCCACTGGGATCTCCAGGATCCAGGGGGACCAAAGCAACTCGCTGATGCTGTTGCAGGAGACCCAGAGCACTGTCCATGCTGCTCAGAGGCCTGGCGTCCAGGAGCAACCCGCACTGCAAATTAGCAGGGTTTTTCACCCTTCCTAACTACATGGCGGGGTCAGTGCAAGTGAATTCCTGTCTTCCAGCACTCTTTTTGGCCCAGCTTCCACATAGGCTTCCAGCCTAAGAAGGCAGGACAGAGCGCAGGGCTGTGTCCTCACGCAGCCAGGCAGTGTGAAGCTGCCCGCGTGGATCGGGGACGGGGGAGCCCCTCAGCCGTGCTCCGAAACGCAGAGCAGCTGCTCGACTTCACGGGTTTCCCTCTGCTTGGACTCGCTTTGCTCTTGGCCAGAAAGAGGAATAACTCCTGGAGCTGGTTTTCCAGTCAGTAGGTTCTAGTTTTATAGTCAACAGGCCTTTCTTACACGGTTTCTATTCCAACTGTGCAAGTTGCCTGCATTTTCTCCAAGGTCAGAGAAGAATTAGAAATGAGCCACTAGGGCACATTCTGACATATCAGAGTCAAGCACGGCCTGGTGAGAACGAGGGTGAAGTCTGAGCTGCTCATACAACACTTCAGTCTGAAATAGAAGCCGTGAGATAACTGCTTCTTTTTAATTATGATTGCCACCTCAGTGCTTATAATCCAAGAAAAAATCTTTAGCAGGAACGATGATTCTGGAGCCGCACCAGACCTGCTCCTCCACGCATTATTAGTGATGCTTCCGAGATGGGCTTTCATGCAAATTACTTCCTTTTCATTCCTACTCATCGCTCCCATCTCTTAAAAACTTCCTCGCCGCCTGCAGCCCGTTGTCACAGGGCCGTGGAGGCGGTGGCTGTTCGGTCCTTACAGCTCAAGAACAACCAACGTCCACAGCACAGGGGCTCACTGGAAGACTCAGGACTGCCTCTCTAGGCTTCGGGTTCCTGCTTCTCTCCACCTGCCCTTAACTCTCCCTCCTCCAAAGCCTAACGTGAAGCTGGACGTGCTCTTCGTATGCTTCCGTGCAAGGTCTCAATGTGTTTCAGTCTACCCTGCTCAGGAAGTGGATTTCACTTATCCCACATTCTGTGATATCTTTCACAGACCAGAGAATATTCACACATTCTGTTTTACCAGCAGAGTCATATGAGCAGCAGCCTCCACATGCTAAGCAGTAGGTGGGAATGTAGTATCTTCAAGAACCTCACACCAGAAAAAGGACTTTTACCCTGCAGCAGATTATCAGGGACAGAAACCTGCCCATGGGATGTTGCTATCTGCTTTTGTCAACAAAGCTCAATACTTCTGACAAGCAAGAAACATGGCCCTGAGCACAGGAGCTCATAAAATGGCCCCGAACTTTGCAACATCTTGAATTATGTCCCTTAATTTCCTGAAAAATTGCTAGACAAGATGTCACCTGGCAGAACACCAGTAACTAGCTACTAAATATTTCATTAATATCTATTAAAATGAGGTCATTCAATAGCAAATAGACACAAAAATGTATTTGTTTCCTGAAAACAGACCTGACATCCTGGTAAGTAATCTGGGAAGGTCCTCTATAAAAGGAAGAATTTGCAACATACTTTGAGAACCTCAAATTCAGATATATGTAGATGAAGAGCTGTGTGAAGATGGGAGAGGCAGCAGGAGCACTGGGAGGGAGAGGCAGCCAGACAGGGAAGGACTCGACATCCTGGTGCAGGATGCAGGGAACAGGGCAGCAGGGAGAGCAGGGCAGGGAGTCTCTCGGCTGCTCCGTCTCCCTCCCAAGGGGAGCTGCCCTCCTCTCCCGCATCTCTGCCAGCGAGAGCAGATGGCTCAGAGAGCAGCTTTGCACTCACAGCTCTGCCCACGTAACAGGTGGGAGAAGGAGCTGGCAAAGGGAGACACGTCACTAAAGGAGGTAAATGGGGCAGCAAGTCCTGCAAGACTACAGGAGAGAGCAGCCTGGAGGAAAGGAGCCGGTGCCGAGGACAGGAAGAGACAAGGACTATTTCTGTTCTCCCCATGATCGAGCTCTGCCGTGCCCAGCCTCAGCCTCCTCCTTGTACTGCAAGTCACAATGCAAAAAATCAGCAGAGCTCGAGTGCTTGCAGCTGATCCCTTCTTGTTACTGGTAGGACCAGGGCATGCACATATCTGTTTGCGGGAGAACCATCAGGATGTTCCATCCAAATTCCAGAATTTTAATTACCAACATTCTTTGCTTCCTGATTTCAAAAATTAGTATATATAAAAAAAGCAAACACATTTCCATAATTAAAAAATAGTAAAATTATCACAATTAAGATCTTGATTAAGCTGCAGATAAAGTTTTACATTTACTGAATTCACCAAACTCATTCCAATGCAGATGTACTAGGACTGCTCAATGCCTCAAATCAATCAGAGACCAGACTGTAAACAAGATTCAGCCTTATCTTAATACCCTGGCAATTACAATGCAGCAAGCAATACAACTTCAATGTGCAGAAGAGAACAGTCTCAAACAAAACAAACCTGTGAAGTGTTCGGTAAATTCTTGTTCCAGTTTCATGGCTCTCTCAAATGTCTTCTTGGCTTGGTCTTCTGTTAAGCGTTTATTCATTTCCCTGAAATTAAAAACATTACGCATAAAAAACTACTATCAAATATTTGGCATCTTTAGAAGGGAATTTAAAGCTGCTCTCAAAGCACTAAACCTAGTAAAAACAGTCTTCTAAGAAACCTAAGTAGACACTCAGTGGAAAGGAATTGTTCTGGCGCTAAATCGCCCAGAATTCTGCATAGACAGTGGGATTGGTTCTCAAGGACCCAATTTGGATTTGAAACCCAATCTAAAAGTCTCTATAAATTCAACTGAGGAAGTTACATTAATAAAGCTATTAATAAAATGCTGCTTAAAATAAAAATGCTGGGTTTTTTTTCCAGCTTGCTTTTCTTCTGCAAGCTGGCTTGGAATTTCACTGACAGCTTCATACAATTTAGCCCGAGGTACTTGCTTTTACTCACATGATGTTTTCCACTGTTTTGGGTTTAATAAAAATGGAGATGGGGTACAGCTGGGCAATCTGCAACCTTTTGATCGCATTACCAGAAACATCAAGAATGCAATGTTTACCCTAGAAAGCAAGAACGAGAAAGGAAAATGCCATTAAGCAGATTTCAAGTCACAGCTATGTATAGTACAAGAATTTAGAAGGGAACATGTGGCTCCACTGAAGCCAGTGAAATTTAGGCATTCACATTAATATTATCATGGTTTCACATGCTCTGGGGTGCTGTGATCATCTAGCATGTGAGATGTCCTCAACTTCATCCTTCCTTTCTGCAGAGGTTGCAGTCCAACCAACAACAGTGGCTCATTCAAAGGACCAGCTGTATTTCAAGCTACCGTCTTTTAGCGATGTGGCAATCTCACAGATTCATTTTAGACCAGAGCCAGAGGACTAACTGGCATATGTGAGTGAATAACCAGCACTGGTGCCACAGGAATTTGCCACTATCAGAATACTTGCACCGAATTTAATACAATCCCTTTCCCTACCCCAAGTATCAGGCTGTATAGCATCAGATTTGAGATGGTGATGCTTGGACTGTTTTTTGGACTTTTTTTTTTTTTTCTTCATTTTTCAGAAAGATAAAATGAGAGTCCTTCTGGGGCAGCTGGGACAGAACGCAGCTGCCTTTCCCTTGCCCTCTATGCTCCCACTACAGGCAATTCTCTGGCTCTCAGAGGCTGTTCATGCCACAGGCTCTCTTTCCACAGCTCCTCATATCCTGACATCATTATCTCCTTTTCCTCCCAACTTTTTTCTTTTCTTTTCTGGGTAGCATACAAGTGATTGGGAGAAATTCCTTTAACAAAGAGGAAAGGATGGGGAAGAGAGGAAATAAGAGAAGACAGTTCTTGGGTGACTAAAATCGAAAAAGTCTTTTCTTTAGGAGGAGATCTAGCAAAAAGAGCAGAATTCTGAGAGCCAGGACACAGACCCACAAGCACCATAAAACCACAGGTTGCTCATATTATGAAACACTTTTCTTGAACCTCTGCGAGTGCAATCCTTGGAAGACACAGTAAAAAGTAAAGGAGCAGAAGCAACCTGAAACATTTCTGTCCAAAGCAGAAGGGATCACTAGACTCATTTAGGTTTCATCTCTTGCACACTTAATTCAAGCAGCTCTTATAGAGTTATCTTCCAGCACAAACAATGCAGATCTTGCATTGCTGGGGACCAACTCTTTCCCAGCTCCACGGGAATCCTGTCCATGGATTAGGATACTAACAGGTACCATCTAAGCTATTAGTATGTTCTAGCAGAACCTTTTACTACATTTGCTCACTTGTCCAAATCTTCCATATATTAGCTCTTCTAAAGCAGGAAATGCCCTGAGAAACGGAAGAATGAACAACACTGCCTGGTCCATTTCCCATTCTGGGCACTTAGTATTTAAGGCACTAAAAAGATCCAACTGGCACGGATTTACCTTTTCTGCTACTTCTCGCACTGATTGCACACTTGTTCCATACAGATGATTATTGTACTGGCCAGCTTCAATGAATTTGTGATCCTGAATATCCTTCTCCATTTGCTCTCGAGAAGTGACAAAATGGTAATCACGCCCATCCACTTCATAATCTCGCTTTGGTCTTGTAGTATCTTTAGAGACAAAATACTAATTTTTAAAGAAAAGAAAGAAGACTTTTCCCCCTGTAATAGGCAAAAAAACAATCTTCCATTTACATTGCAAAACTGTTACGAATTGATAAACAACAATTAAAATAGTCCTACAAAGCTTGGACAATAAAGCACTAACATCTTTTTAACTCAACATACAGAGGATAAGTAAGGAGAATAATCCACTTAGAATTAATTTGGTACTTGCTGAGACTTACGTGGAACACATGAGCCAAATTTGTCCGGAAATTCTGAGATCAGATCATCATTTATCCTGTCTTTCATGGGTCCCAAAACAATCACAGGTCGAGTATAATTGACTATTAAACATAGAACAACAATATCAGTTACATTACAGCAGATTGCTAAGTTTTAAATTTCAGTAAAACAAGTTTTAATCTTGTTAAAGATTTACAAGATCAATACTCTCAA
>JAVCKT010027506.1:5570-19116 GCA_032273925.1 Rhynchotus rufescens | reverse complement strand
GGGCAGAGTTGCAGGACAGATTTTTAACTGGGAGAAGGGACTTCCTGACTCAGACAAGAGAACAAGTTCTCCAGTGATGCTGTATGTCAAGATGTGACGTGCTCCCATGCATCATATATACATCAGGGGCTGTCCTCACTTCTGCAGTTCAGCCTTGATTTTTGTACTGTCCTTCTCCATTGTTCTCTTCAGAATTTGAAAGTAAGTTTAGGCTTGTGTTAGGATGTAGTAACACTGTTTCTTGGAACCCTTACCACAAGCTGAATGTCATTATGGACATGCCAGAAGCCACAAGAACCCATTTGTTCTGCTGATGAAGGATGCTTAATCTAGGTATAAGCCTGGTACTGTTGTCCATTTGTGTCATATAGCTACTGTAAACAAGTTGAAATGTGAGTATTTTGTGGTCAGTGCTGCAATGTAGGGACTGGTGTTATAAGGATACCTGCAGGTCTGTGATCAGTGTCTGTGCTTGCCAGGTGAGCCCCATTCGGAACCTCTCTGATGGGCAGAAGTGTCGTGTGTGCTTTGCATGGCTGGCCTGGCAGAATCCTCACATGCTTTTCCTGGATGAACCCACCAACCATTTGGACATAGAAACAATAGATGCTCTGGCAGATGCTATCAATGAATTTGAAGGAGGAATGATGCTCGTCAGCCATGACTTCAGACTCATCCAGCAGGTAAGGAGGGTAATGAATTTTGGCAAAACACTTTTCAAGCTCCTTCTGAGCAGAGACATTGAGCTGAAGTGTTTTAAACTGATTTGCTCTAACTCCTCCCCAAACAATGTGTGAAGCAGAAATCACTGGATATGGTTTCTCTGTGATATTCATGCTGAGTGGTTATGTAGTCTAGAAAAAAAAAAATCACTTTAAAATAAACTAAAAAGCTAAGAATAAGTTCAGTGGAAATCATGACTCATCGTGGAGGTTTTAATTAGAGTTTTTTAAAAATGGTGCTGAATTACTTCTACCAGCATTTTCTGTGACTTAAGTCTGCAGAGGCAAGGAAAGTTGTTCTTGATTCCACATACGTGGAAATGTGAGATACTGGTTTTCCAGCGGTGTTTTCCTTTGCAAATTCAGAGATAATTTTATTTTTCTGTGCAAGCAGTTCAGTTCAATAACTACTTTTTCAGTTCCCAATCTAGAAAGAAAGGATTTTTTTTTCTTAGTTTATGAATTCAGAGGAAATGTTAGAGAGGTCAAAGATAGTTGATTCTAAAATCTAAAAGTGTAAATCGTTTAGAAAACTCTATATAAAATATTTCACTACAGATATTTCTATTTGACAGTTTAATGGATGAAAACTGTTAAACTACTTTATTACCAGTCTGTAGAGGGTATATGTTGATTAATTCTATCACTTTGATAACGTTATAAAATACTGTACTGTAGACCTCTCCTCCCTGCCCTTGTGTGTTTTCAGGTTGCACAGGAGATCTGGGTCTGCGAGAAGCAGACAATCACGAAGTGGCAAGGAGACATCCTTGCTTACAAGGAACATCTCAAGTCAAAGCTGGTGGATGAGGATCTGCAGCTCACCAAAAAGACCCACAATGTGTGAGCTCTAGAGCAGTCGGCGAGGTGCTTTCTGTGGAGACAGACAGTGGCCAATGTGACCTCCCACCTGCCGACTGGAATGGGACTCTGCTGCTATCTCTGTGGCTGTGTTCTAGGATTGCTGCAATACTGCTTCCCCCTGACTTGCCTTGCGCCTCCACATCTGGACGGATCTCCTCTCCTGATCTGGCTATGTTTGGGCAACTACTTCCATATTTAGATGATGTCCCATCTAGAGCCAGGCCTTGGAATCTAATGCCTGGGGTCTTAGCAGTGGCAATTGGCTGTCTGCATTGCAGTGATGCTGTAGTGGAGACCCCAGCCCAGCTTTTCCCACCTTCTCCTTCCCAATTTCTGCTTCGGTTTAGATACTTCACTTCAAACTTCTCTGGCCTTGGTTTGTTTTTAACTATTATTTAACAGTGTAATTAACAGATCTGCCTGAGAATCCAGTCAATAAAGAGGGAAGAACAGTCTCCTCTTGTTTTGTGAGCTGTATTAGTTTTTGGGATGTGGTGGGGCAAATTAGCCAGTGTTGACTCTGTATGTGTGTGTGTGCGTGTGTGTGTGTGTGTGTGCGCGCGTGTGTTTAAGGAGGTAGGGCCCTCTCTTGGGGTATTTTTTTTTTTCCAACTATTGAAAAAGGGGACCAAGCCACTCAGTATTTTTTTAAACAGATACACCTCTGAGTGATTTTGAGGATTCAAAATTAGAAATAGAAAGTAGAGTTATTAATTAGCAGTATGTTCTCTGCAACAGGGCAGCTGAGGTATATACTCCTTCCTTCACTTCTGATTATATGGGTTTAATATGGAGCTTTTAAGGATGTTTGGACTATAAATTAGTTACTTGATCCTTGCACATTTGAGCAAAACTCAACAGAGATTTTTTTATATTTATACTTACTTTTTATATAAATTCTTTATAAGAGTTGATGCTTAAACCTCACCTTGTGCCACGGAAGCTTGAAACTTGAATAATTTCTTGAATAAAAGACATTTTTCCTGTGTTTATAAAAAATGAAAAATTACTTTAAAAAAGTAGCAAAACCAACATACTTGTGATCATGGTTTATCATTTTAATTACATCTAGCATATGAGAATAGTTACATTGGTCATCTGAAAAGTTCATATAAATGACTACCAGGTTCCAACAGAACATGTTCATAGAAAAGCAGAAGTGCAGGACAAAATGTAGCTGTACTTTCTTGGGGTATCTGGGTGCCAATTATTTGTGGCTCTGATTTTTTCAGCAGAATACTTTTTGTTTGTTTGTTTGTTTGTTTGTTGCCAAAGGAACCAAGTTGTAGACTGTTTTGACAGAAATCCACCGGACAGATACCACAGTAAGAGTTTTCTGTTCCTGTTCAGAGCAAAAGGGGCTGCTACTGTTTAAGGTGTTAGCTCCCGGCACTGGAGAGAGCAGTTAGTAGGGCAGGTCAATGAACGGTAATGCACATGCATGCACGCTTAAGCAGGGTGAGTTTCAGCCTTGATTTAAACCTGGTCTGTGATGACAGTTCATTAGATTGCGCTGAAACAGCTACAGCAGGCGTATGTCCTGAGTTGCTGATTGCTGTGGAAAAGGCAGCCACCAGCCAGGGCAGCTGCATCTTAC
This sequence comes from Rhynchotus rufescens, assembly GCA_032273925.1. Taxonomy (NCBI): domain Eukaryota; kingdom Metazoa; phylum Chordata; class Aves; order Tinamiformes; family Tinamidae; genus Rhynchotus; species Rhynchotus rufescens. The sequence goes on along the minus strand of JAVCKT010027506.1, from coordinate 15,933 downwards.
ACTGTCTCAGCTAGGGCTCATCTAGTCATACACAAAACCAGATTTAGAGCTAGACAAACAGTGATGAAAATTGCTCCTTAGCTCCTCACATGGTGAGCTCTGTGAAAGAGAGGTTAGAGCCTCTACTCTGCTGCTGCTGTTTGTGAGCTACAGCTGAAAGCAGCAGGTGCTTTGTCAGCACAGGGCTTTGGGACTGCCGGCCTTTGTTGTCTTGGGAGTTCTCCTATATGCTGTGAAAAGAGCAACGAGTTTAGCCAAGCACCCAGCTTCCAGAATGGACAGTCTCCAATTCCTGCAATGTATTGAAACAGCTGTGTGTAAAAGTAGGAACAGAGTGGTGATTTCCTAAATCTGGGACCACATGTTTGACTATGCTGCTCATTGGATGAGCATCTCTCCTTGCTATATAATGACCACCAGCACTTAATACTGATTACCCAATAACTGCTCAGTGCTTTGTTCTAACTAAACATATTGTTAGCACTTCCTAAACTAAACACAGTGTCAGAAAAGACACAGGCCTTGTGTTTGTAACTGCAGTGCCAGGCACAGCTGCAGCTAAGGAGAAATGCTGTTTACAAGAGCCAACTGCTCTTTCACCACTCAAGCGCCTCTGTGTGTGATGGCCAGTGGAAAAGGCAGAACACTTCCAGCCATCGATTGTTTCCTCTTGGGTTAGTGAGGAGCCTCCCACACCACAGGGATCTTGGCTATCACAGCCCCATAAACTTGTTTACCAGGAGAAGCCTGTGCCATACCTGACCAGTGTAGAGCCCCTTAAAAAGCAGAAGTGAGGACAATGCTGTTTCCTTCCTCACAGTGTGAATTATCCCCAGCAGCTCCTGATGCTGATAGACATTGCTTACTGCTCCCTTTCTTGGAATAGTCCTCACCACGCATCTTCTGTGACCAAGCCCACACCTAATAAACACACCAATGAGACCTGCTCTGCATGGTCACTAATAGTTCAGTTTTTGGGTGGAAGAAGTGGTCCCACCACAACATGTGGACCCAGCTTTTCATTGTGACATTCATTGTTTGTTTGCACTTGCAGTAAGCACTCAGATGCCTCTCAGTGAAGACAGACCTGGAATAAAGGTGAATCCGTGGGGAAATGCTATTGGCTGCAGGAGCACTGGCAGTGTAACCCACACAGGAGGTCTCCCACTTGGGTCCTTTGGAGGATGCAACCTGCTGAGGATGGGCTATGCAAGCAGCATGAGGTGTGCCCAAAGCAAGGTCAAAGCATAGCTGCATACGCTGTCAGTGTCGCACCCACCAGATATCATGTATGACACTTCATGGGGACAGCAGTAGGGCCTGCTGAGAGAAAGGCTTCCTATGCTCTTGTATCTAAGGAATAGAAAACACTACTATATTTTCTTTTACTTCTCTGCTCTGTTCCCTCACTGTCCCCTCACCCCCAGCTTAGCTTAATTTCTGCATAGTAGTTATCATCATCAGTGTGATCAGTACGCTCCAAGACGTGTCCAACATGACTTAGGGCACCAGGCTCTCTCTCCTGTTGCTCTGTTCCCGTCTTTCTCCAAAAGGGCCCTTGTGCATGGAGCAAGTGGGACTCTTGAGCTCAGGACAGCTAAAGAGCAATCAGCAGGGAGGGAAACTGCCCGCAAGGTGTTCATACTGCTCTTGCTCAATCCTTAATGGTCCCTCTCACTACTGAGCAGCCATTGATTTTGCTACCAGCTCTACAGTACAGAAGAGATCCCACCATCTCATTCTGGGCATGAGTGCCCCACTGCACTGACTTCCACCTCCACCAAAGTAGAACTCTGCTGCTGCTAAAGCCCTGGATGGGCCTGCCCTGGGAACAGCTGCTCTCCAGTGCTCATCACTCACATGAACAGGGCACAACTACCCTAACCTGCATCTTTGCCCTGTTAGTCTAGCCTGTCAACTCTGACCTCTCCCTGCACTAGGGACCCAGATGCTTCTCCCCAGGCCAGCTGGATGTCACCAGGCACAAGGAGAGATGTCCTTCCCTCCCACTGCTCAGGGGCTGCACCTGTGGCGGGGAGGGACCTGCCTGTGCTATATAACCACCCCCTGAGCCACAGGGAGAGTGCTCTGCTAGAGCTGGCTCCAGGAGAGACTGAGATGAGTGCTGAGGATGGGAAGAAGTGTGGCCATGCTCCCCACTCAGGGGACAAGAAGTCTAAAAGGAAACCAAAGAGAAAAGAGACCTATTCGGTCTACATCTACAAAGTACTGAAGCAGGTGAGGAAATGCTTCCTTATAGCTGAGAGCTGTTTCAAGTGTAGTTATCTTTACTCACTGACACTACAATGAGAGGGGAGAAACACCTACTTTTCACTGAGTTGAAAAGAGAGTGACTGGGTAGAGGGGAGCCTGGGTGAGAGGAGCAGGGGAGAGCAGCCTCTGGAGGGGGTGGCTCCAGAGGCATCCAGAGCAGTGGGTGCACTCTGGTCCATGGCACGGCCCTCAGAAAAGAGCTGGGGGATGCTGGTGGGCAGGAGCAGATCCTCTTGGCCTGATGAGCTGGGTGTTACAAGCCTTCCTCATCCTACAGGTTATGAGCATCCACTGTAGGCTGGGGAGATGAGGAAGGGGCTCATGGAGGCAGCTGCGAGTCCTCTAGGCTTCAGTCATCTGTATGGGACTTGGATCAGGGGGCAATTCTCCCCTGGCAGTGGGGTTTTCCTGGGGCCCTGCAGCTCCAAGGTGGTGGCAGTCGGGTGCTCTGGTCCAAGCAGGGATGTGTGGCTTGAGCCCCTGTGGGTCCTTGAAGGTGCTGCTGCCCTGTGATGGTGGTGGGGGCTGTGTCCAGGTGAGGCCCTGAGGCAGTGCTCGTTCCTGTCAGCAGGTGCATCCTGACACCGGCATCTCCTCCAAGGCCATGAGCATCATGAACTCCTTTGTCAATGACATCTTCGAGCGCCTGGCAGCAGAGGCCTCCCGCCTGGCCCACTACAACCACCGCTCCACCATCACCAGCCGTGAGGTGCAGACGGCGGTGCGGCTCTTGCTGCCGGGGGAGCTCGCCAAGCACGCGGTCTCGGAGGGCACCAAGGCTGTCACCAAGTACACAAGTGCCAAGTGAAAGGGATGCAATAAAGCTGCACTGTTCCTGCTGCTGCACTCTGTCATGGCCTCACTGGCGTGGTGAGGTGCTGGATGTTGGGGGTGGTTCTGGGGGGACAGTGCGAGGCCTGGGGCTCCTCTCAGGCTGTGGCCAGACTGCGGGCCCCTTGGGCTGCCCTCTCGGGTAGCAGGTTGCTGGCAGGTGTCTCCCTCCAGCAGCTCTCTGGTCTGGGGCTCTGAGAGAAGCTTGGGGCTCTTGGGGAGCCCTGGGAGCAGCCTCACCGTAGGTTCTGACCGACTCATTTCTCTGTTGTGACCTGTGCAGCAGTTGGGCCAAGAGCAGTGCTGCCCCCATGGGCCTGGCAGAAGAGCCTGCCCTGGCTACATGGGAGCCCTGCTGCAACTGCTGCTGCCAGCCCAGCAAGAGGGGCAGGGTAAAAACTCTTCTTTGCTGGTGGTACAACCCCCATGCATGGGTCTGCGTAAGGAGCAAGAGGAACTGTGGGTTTTCAGCAGTGAGTAAATGAGGAGGCACTACTTCACTGTGAGGGTGCCAGAGCCGTGGAACAGGCTGCCCAGAGAGGTTGTGGAGTCTCCTCCTCTGGAGATCTTCCCAACCCGCTTGGACACAACCCTGTGCCCCGTGCTCTAGGTGACCCTGCGTGTGCAGGGGGGTTGGACTCGATGACCTCTGAGCTCCCTTCCAACCTTAGGGATTTTATGACTCTATGAAGCTAAGTTTCTATAGGAAACTTAGATTTTGAGGCACTTTAGAGCAATGAACAATGAGCATCACCATGTATTTTAAAATACAGCCCACTCTGATGTAAAGTTTCCCTTTTCTTCCTTTGTCTGGCAATATAAAGGTAAATGAAAGATAAATATGGTTTTAGGGGCGAGGCGTCAACTTTTTCATTCTATTATAATGCATGTACCTTACATGTAAGCAGATTGCTCTACCAAATTAAGTAGATAATTATAAATATCTTAGGTGATTATACTCCATATAATAGCATAAAGCAGCCCAGATGTTTAACTCCCTTGACTTCAGGCTTGCTTCATTTTTATGTCCTTTTAGCTCAGTCCCCAAAGAATACCTGGAGACCAGGACAAAATTAAGGATCTTATATCAGGAAGACTTTTTAACGGATATAAATCAAAAAAAATCTTAAAGAAATCACAACTCTTTTTCACCAAAATAGCATAATTTATTTGTTGACCTTACCTTTTCATTCAAAAGAGAAATAAAAAGTCCTGCTTGCTTTTCTTTAACATATCACATGGATGCTGTATTTGAACAGCATTTGTTTCAACCATCATAATTAAATTTTTATATAAGCACCCTTGCAGTTCAACAAGTGTCATAGCAACCCACTATAATGTTTAAACACATTGGACACATCTGATAAGGATGTCTCTCCATGCAATGCAAACGCATGGCACTTGCAGGGAATATTTCACACGTTTGGATTTGCTCTGCTCGTAGCTTTTGTGACATCTATTTCCTTAGTGCTGGGCTGCTACGGTACCTTCCTTAAACTGTAATGTAGCTGTGAAAGAAATGTATGAGGATATTAACACTCAATTATCTTCCATGGTAATGTGCCATCTTTGGAAGTAATGATATACAGCTGGTGTTGGATATCAGTGTGTCCTGTGCGACGTCAGAAACAAAAACTGGGAGAAAATGTGAGATTTTACCATGCACCATCTATTTAAAAATATTTACAAAACAGCATTCAAAGAAAATTTTAGCACACTCCTGAACGTGTTGTCCTCAAGGAGGTCTATCATCATGTTCCTCAAAAACACCATTGCCAACACTGAAATATTCATTGCTAACCCTGACTTGAGATGAACGAGCACATTTGCATTTTTGAAAAGTCTTGGTTTAGATCTTCACACCCGCGATGGTGTTTGTGGTGTTATGCTACACACAGCTCATTCATCTCGTGGATGTCTCAATTTCTTCTCTTTTTCATGGGGAGGAACCCCACGTCCTCGGGCAGAATTTCGGTCTTCGCATGCATGGCCCTTTCTCAGGAGGCCAGGCCTGCGTGCAAGACCTTAAATTTGCCATTTCATCCCCAAATCATGATTCACACAAACCATTTTCCTCCCTGACTGCCTGGCAGCATTGGTGGTAGCCACACAATAAATCAGGAGCGAGTGATAAATTAAAGTCATTCCTTCTGCGTTTGGGCAGCTTCACTGCCTCGTCTCCCGCAGAGCTGCTTCTGCCATTTGAGGCTTCCCAGCAGCTTCAAACACACATGGCAGTTTAGCAAACATGCCAGGTAAATGATTTATTGTTTCCCCTCTGAACCAGCCCATATGCCAGAGCAGTCTCATGATGAGCAGCAGTGATGAGGTTGGTAATGACAACGTGATTGAGATCTGAAAGTCTTCTCCAAGCCCACCTGGGGACCGATCCCTCAAAACCAGTAGCTGGTTTGTGTTTATTAATATTTACTTATTTCATTTTGGGTGGGTTAGAAAGGCAAAGCAGGGCATGGGGAGGTGTTGGGTGGAAGGAGAGCCTGGAATAGTGGGGGGAAAGGTGGTTTTCCTAAGTGCTTCATGGCCTTCTTGGATTCTCCATGTGTGAATGGGTAATTAAGTTCAGGTTAATTGGAATGAATTGAATTAAGTGAAATTCCCTGGATGTGCTGCATCCATATCAATTTACAGGCGATGTAAAATGGTAATTTTCCCTTTAAAGAATATTCAACCTAATACCTATTTTCCTACCCTTGAAATAGCAGCACTTAACATAGTGACACTTCACGCACCGGACGGAGGGGACATGAGCTCCTGAAAGGAATTGTCTGCAGAAACCAGCACACAAGCAATGGGGAGGCGAAAGGAAGAAGTTCTTAGAAAACTTTACATCATTGGCATTATACAGATGTAAAATAAATGAGGTTTGTGATGGTTGATTTTCATGGAAGGAGGTGTCAGATCTGAGGGTGGCTGCCATGAAGCCAACTCTGTGCTGCTTTCTTACGATCGCCTCTCATGCTGTGGGGTGAAGTTTCTCTACGTTCCTAGGGCAGTTTAAGCCCTTTCCCCTCTTCACCTCTCATAACAGGAAGAAAAAAATGGGAAAGCTTTAAGGAAAGCAGGAAAAAAGGCTTTTTGAGGGAGCTGCGCCTTAAACACCTGCTTACATGGACATACATTCACACCGCATATACGTGCCTATAGATACACCTGGAGTAAGAAGGAGCTCCTTCCCACAAAGTATTTTGTCTTTCCATGGAGCTCATGAAAGCTCCCCTGGACACCACCAAGCTAAGGAAGCTGCTGGGGTCGTTTTTGATTGGTGCTGGAGAAAATGCTGATTTAATATAGAAAGAAAATGCACCGTTTGTCCTAGAAAATGTGCATACATGCATTTTTATGCTGCGCGAGCATATTTAACATTCAGCAAATAACTTCTGTCCTTTGACAGATCAATATTTGTATTCCTGTGGAACCAAGAGTTTTCTTTTTCTTCTTCCTCCAAGCGAAACTCGCAAGTATAGATAATTCATGAGGTTTTTCCCCTTGAAATACCTGCTAGAGCAGGCATTGACAAAAGGAACAGATGTCAGTGTTGATATTCAGCAAACATGCACCGAGGGCCGTGTTTTGATTCCCAGTTTTTTCTTTAAGCGCCAGGTCTCAAATTAAGAGCCCCCTGTTAATGTTTAATGCCCTGTGCCAGTCAAAGGACCATTTCCTCCCTGAGAAGAAGGGTAATAAAAGCTGCCGTTGCTTCCAGGGTGCTCTTTGGGAAGCTGGCTTGTGTTTTTACCCCTTCTTCCCATGGAGAAAGCAAACTGTGTCCTTAGTTATCCCTCTCATATCATTTAGAGTGTAGGTTTGACAGCCCTGTTTGTTTCTCATGTCCATAATATATGAACAGATGCAACTGGGTCGTCCTCTTTAAAACAGAAATAATCCCAATCCAGAAATAAGTTTTGAGGAGCTCTATCTAAGTCTTAAATAATAAGAGTGAGTGTCACAAAATGGGACTTTCGCAAGCAGATGCTGAAGAACAACCTCATAGTTATATGAAATGACTCTTAAGTGAAACCCCTAATTCTGTGCATGCTGAACCCAGCCTTTCCTAATAATTATCCTGCTTTTTTTGGAGGTCTGCAAGGAAGCAGCTTTCGTGGAAGGACTCTGGAGGAGAATGGAAATAGGACTGGTCAGAATTTGTCAGCATCAGCCTTTCCATCTGAATTGATGGTGTTCATGTTTTCTTGGCTGTAGTTTGCTGCTTTGCTCTTCTTCTACCTAATGAGATAAGGTAGGAGTGATGGAAAGAGGGAGCCCTCTGTGTTGATGTAAAAAAGTGTATTATAAGAGATGTAAAAAAAGTGTATTATAAGAGAATAACATAATTTAAAAAGTATAGCATGTTTTTAAAATACATATTGTCACGCTCTCTTAAAGTAGTCCATCAGTTGGGAGAGTACTAGCCCATTTTTGCAAATTAATTGCATTATATGCAGCTATAAATTACAGTGCTTAGATCATACCTTTCGTTTATGTAGTAAGACAGGAAACTTGCCATTTTCTGCATTTCTCACACATGTTACTATTAATTACAGCACACTTAAAATTGAGTGGTTTGCAGTGATCCAAGCAGGCCATAGAGATGGCCAGATCCTGCCATCAATTACACCAGAGCAGCCCTTCTGCAGCCCCTGAAATTAGTGGAGATTTATACTAGTATAACAGAATCAATTAACTTGCACCCAAGTTTTTGGATGGCTAATTGGAGAAATATACGCAGCAATAAAAAAAAAAGTTAATTATTGGGGAATAATGTTCTGCAGAGGAATGCTTTCTCCTTTCCTTCGTTATTTTTATTTCCGTAGAGATCGTGCCCTGCCTTCCTTTGCCTTTATTGCAGACTTGCAAGGCTGGGACAATCAGCTTTAAAACGCCTGTGTTTTATTCCATTTGTCTTCTGTAGTGCTCCTTCAGTTGACACTTGAGGAAGTGTCTTGTCGTGGATGCTAATTTACTTCCCATTCAAAGTAAATACATATTTACAGTAGTAAATACATATTTATATACTTACAATATTTGGGGAATTTTAAAGTGTACAGTAAATAAATTTGTAACCCCAAGTCAAAAGGAATCTTTTTGCAGTGCGTGTGTGTGGAGAAGGTCCAGTTCCACTGGATATTTTATCTTGATTTTAACCCTTCCCTTCACATCAACGTGTTGGTTTGGGGGTATTTTTTCTTTTTTTAGGGAGGTGATTTTTATACTTTTCACTCTGATTTTTCAGAATAAATTTATTTTATGTAATTACACGGATTTAATTTTTGTTTAGCACCAGAAATTCTTTAAACTATAATGAAACCTATAGGCTATATGAAGCTTGTGTAATCTTCATGACCAGATAGCACAGATTTTTCACAGCTACTATGTGTCTTCTTATTTCATCATGTCTAGCAGTCTCTATTGCCTTTGCTTTAAAGTATGATTTTAATATAAGCTTATATACTTTTAAATATTTTAATATATGAAATGTATATCTTGTGACTATTTCAAGTTATATTAAATTCTACTTTAATTTTTGATATATATGTCAAAATGTGAATGTATTCTATATAGATCACACAGATACATTTAAATTATATATTTATAAATAACTTGCAATAGTCACAGTCACACCCTATTTCCATTTAATGCCTTGATTTATAGCTAAGGAAACTACTTCTGTTCCTCTAAGTTCATGACAGGTTTCTCTGATAGGCACTTGCAACTGCTATGAGGGAACAGAGCTTATGAAACATTAAAAATTTAAAAACAGAAACAACCAACATTTTTTAAAGTAATACATTTATACAGGTCCAAGATTGGCTTCAAATCTCAGACTGCCAAAAAGTATTTTTTAAAAATATATCAATATTTTGATTCTGGCACTAGATATGCTCTGCAAGAGAGGCTACTAAACAGCAATACCTTTCCAAATAGAGTCCCCCTTGTTCCAGCTGCTGCTAAGGAAAATAAATACTGCTTTTGTAGCTGCATCAGAACAAATGCAGGCTGAATTTAAAGCAATAAGAAATGAGTTTCATTAACATCACCTTAACCTGGTGATCATGGACAAGGCAATCAGAGTTTCCTCATTCTTACGGGACTGGTTTTCCCCCCAGACAGATTTCCACGTGTCTCATTTCCCTGTGTCTCTCTCCTACCTTTGGCAACAGCATCAGAGGGGCATATTTTATATCTTTAAATTGTCAGTGCAGACCATGGCAGGGTTGGAGGACACATTACGGGGACGAAGGAGTAAAGAAGGACATAGGTTAAGATGCCCTCAGTGTTGGCCAGGAAGCTCTTGCAGTGCCTGATGGTTTCAGCCGTTCCCTACAAGACACAGAGATTTGCTTTGTGCTCCCTTATAGGTTGATTGCTTGTTAATATGAAATGGATATTGAATAGAATAGAAAGAATTTCTATTTCTTTTCTAAAGAATAGAAAAGCAATGTGTGTTTATTGTGCAGCAGCAATATCCTGTAACAGGGGGAAGAGTTCCAAGTTGTCTGAGTTGAGCTTTCCATGCAAATGGAACTCAAATCTCCCCAAATACCTGCGGGTTGGGTGAAAATAGGAGGCTTGATAAAGAAGGAAGGTCCTAGGTGTGTTCTCCATAAGCATCTCCACAGTGGGAGAGGCTTCAGAATGATTGAAGAACTAGCTTATTTAGAGCTCCAACACAAGAAAAATGCTATTAAAAGCAGTGCAATTAATAGCAATTAAAGATTTTATAATTTTGCTCATCTTTACACTTTTTATTTCTATCTTAACAGATGCACATGAATAAACAGCAAATTCCTCATTTTGTCTTCTACATACGAGACCCGTTTCCTTGCTCACTAAGCTGGAGGCTCCTCGGAGGCAACTGCAGCATTGATCTATGGTAGGTTACCAATAGCATTTAAACTTCCTGCTCATTAATCTGTCTGTGACAATCTAAAAGTAATGTCTCAATCCCAGGAGCAGAAATTGCAAGGACTGCTGCTTCGTATGCAAAGATGTAGAAAATGTGCTCACTCCATAGTGTTTGGTATGTGTGTAGTTTCAGAGCTGTTCAATAGTGCAGATGCAGTCCTCAAATTTGTGTAATTTAAACAAAGAGCTTGATCTGCAGTTGTCTTTCAAGACCAAAACAACTATATTGCATGAAATTGAGTCAGTATGGGAATTTTTATGACAGTATTCTACTCTGCTTAGGTATTTATTATTAGTTTAGTACCCTAAAAAAGGGATTTAGCAAATTAAATAT
>JAVCKT010027504.1:14270-24381 GCA_032273925.1 Rhynchotus rufescens | reverse complement strand
ACTGACTAACCTTAAGCAATCATAAAAGTGTATAATTTGACATTTTCCACTATAGTTTATTTTAAAGTCAAACTATGACATTTCAAAGGTTTTGCTAAACCTTATCTTATTTTCTAAAAACCACATTATACACAAGTGAGTATGAACTTATCATTTTCTTGATCTTAGTACTGGGGAAAACCAATATGCTAAGTCCTGTGCAGGCAATCGCTCCCTGAAGGATAAAACTTGATTTCAAGAAAGGAAATATTTGATTTTTACAGTGGGATCAGTTGTACTCTATTAGTTGCATGAACAGCTATTCTTAGTTGTATGAACATCTGTATTTCCCAGCTTAGGCTGGGAAAAAATGAGGAAAGACCAGAACAAGTTTATCCTAGATGCATCTGAACAGCGGTGTATTGTTATCGGTTGTATTTTAGTTTTTCCATAGCTTGCTGAGTTGTGCAGACTGTTTTCACAGTTCATTTTATATGTATTTTATGTATTCATTTATATATATGTATATATTAATAGCTTATATATATACATATATACGCATATGTATACACACACACCCCAGATAGAAAGTAGATTTCACTGCTTTGTCCTCCTGACTGCATTATAGCACTGAGTCATTTTATCAAAATGCTGCCAAACTTTTCAACAGGTCTCCCTCACAAAAGATGAATTTTAAGGTAAAGGCATTTATTATCTTGCTAGTATTAGATATTTAAGTAATAATACCCTGCTACCATGGAGAATTGGCAAAGACAGACTAATTTTTGCTCGTGAGTGTAAGGAATAGATCAGATCAATAAAATTTTGCAGTTGCTATTAAGCACGACCTCAAATATTCCTGTAGAATTTTTTTGCTCCCACCCTTCTTCCTTTCCAGCCAGTGCCCAGATAATTCACAGAGCTTTTATATGGCTCCTTGGCAGAAATATTAATGCTTTGTCTTCATTTAGATTCCCTGATCAGTTCTAGCAGTCTGGCCAAAAGTGCTGTTACACTGCTACAAACAATTCCATCATCTCAGTAGATAAAATTACCTTGCTTCAGACCAGCCCTGGATAGAAACTACTATTTTTTCAGTTTCCTACATATTTATCTTCTGTGTCAAAAGATGCTTTAGTAACCAAGAGACCACCAGGAATTAAGTCACGTTCAAAGAGATTGCACAATCAGCTGCAAAAGGTGAGTCACCTCCAGGCTAAGGTGTTTGTTCATTTACACACAAATTTAAAAGCCACATGGGTGCAGAACCCAGTCCTTGGCAAGCACATTTGCAGTTAGTTACAGTTCTCCTGCACTGTCATCCATGCAGAACATAGCCTGAAATATTCTCATTAGAGTTTCATTTAAACCAATTGGTTCTATAATTTGTTGTTTTTTCTAGTTTACAAAAGAATAACTCACAAAGTAAATGAAACCAATAACAAGCAAGGATCTTTTCCAACAGCACATCATGGGCTTTTAAACACTTCAGCACTAACTAAATACATTTCTGTATTTGGAAAATGCTTGGTTAGGTTTAAGCCAACCTACTGATTATTAACTCTAACATTATTGCATTTATATCAATCAGATTTTGTGTGATATGAAGACTAGCATGAAAAGCATTTTTGGGGATGAAATCTGGTTACGTGCAGAGATCTGCCATGATGTGTACACAGCTTTCACAGAACATACCATTACCGCTTACCTTCCCACATATATCAAAGAATATGCTAAATGACTAAATTTTGCTTTACTTTAGTATGATGGTCTGTGTTTTCTGCTCCTCTCTGCCTAAATGTAAGCACCAATTTAATGCAAGCAATCTCAGCATCCCACATTTTTGTGGGATAAATTAACAAGTGAGAGGCTGCCCAGGAAAAGGTTGCCTGCAAATCTCAAGGCTAGGAAAGGAAGGAAATAGTAAGGCTTCTTTCATTTATAAAGGTCAATTGTATGTTTCTGTGCATATATGTATACTCATAAAGACTCTTTAAAATGCAACACAATGTGCATGATTTTGAAAATGGCTAAAACATGACTTGCATGCACACAATTTTGTCAGATAAACAGGGAAAACTAAGAAACTTCTTCAGTAGCGGATGTCCTTGAAGTTCCCTGGAATACTTAAGCTCCGTTGTAATACTTGCCTTATCAATCCTGTCTCACAGAGCAAAGAAATACATTTTTCAAAGATTATTGACATGCCGTAAAGCATAAATCTGAAGGGGATACTGTCAAATTCATATGGCTAGAAATAAATAGGCTAATCTTTATAGTGCCTAAGTCATTAAAACAGACGCAATACTTTTATCTGTGGCCACAGATATATATAGTTGATCAGTCCAATTACAAATAGAGAAGATTATATTTTATCTTTGCTTTCCTGTGAATTAGGAAAGAGAAAATTATTTGTCTTCTAAAAGACTTGAATTGAATGGAAATTGAAAACCTACCTACCTGTTTGGATAAATACTATTTTTACTTTGAAATATCAAGATAGGAATGGTAAACAAACAGCTACAAATTATATCATTAAACTATGCAAATCAAACACATTTAAGAACCCATGCATACTTAGATATTATTATATTGCTAATTCAGACAATAGCTATGCCTGTATCTCAAGTGTTTACTAAAACATAATAGTCATCACCTAACCTAAATATTCCTTTAACACTTTATATACCTCATGAAAGAATTTACAGTTGTGTTGCAAGGAGAGAAAGGACATTTGTCCATTGTCCACAAAACAACTGCAGGTGACCAGTGGCAAATTCAGTTTTATAGGCTCACTTTAGCACTATCTTGAAGACATTTTTCATTTCAGCAGAATCATCTGCCAACATAACCTACCTTTCTCCATAGGCAGACTACGGAACATTCTCTTCCTTTATAAATCAGAATAAAATTGGGGATACTCCAGTCTGGTGCACTTTAAAACATTTGATCCCAAGGTCTGCTTCTTAGAATGAATAACAGAAAATCAGAAAAGCCTGCAGGCTTTCCAGTTTTCCAGCAGTTCCTTTATCATAGCACATCTAAACACCTTATTACAAGCATTCTCCTCCTATGTAGCTCTACACTTTTCTTCCTTTTTCCCAACTGGATGTATGTGGATGCAATTTAACGAGGAGAAACGATGCCCCTGAGGCACTCACACACAGATTCATCTTTCTGATGGTGATGGCTTGATCCATGAAAAGCTTTTAGAAAGCTAAAAGGAAGGTGAAGAAATTAACTTTTGTTAGTGAAGTAACAAGTTAGTGATTAGTAATCTTGTTGTGCCAATGTATAGTGATATCATGTAAGATCTTTACAGCAATTTCAATACTGAAAATGTATAGGCAATTAATAGTATAAAGTGTGAAAGGGAATGGAAGTGGCAGCTGTCCTTCCTCCTTGCCAGTTGTCCTTTCTGCTCAGAAGCACTCCACAGTGGCCACTAAAGCGATACACCGAGGGCTATATGTGCAATCAAACAGATGCACCAGCCTCTTTGCTTTATCCCGTAAACTATTAATAGTGATTTTCAGGTGTACATTGTCCATCAGCTCTTCCAAATGTGCATTTATTGATGCAATTAATGGCCAAACAAAGATATCATTACAGTGTTCTTTAACGCACCAAAACCCAACAGGGTGTTTTTATAACTGACTTGACCAAACAGAAGTTCAGTCCAACACACTTCAAAGCGGCCTTAACTAAAGCAAGGCTGCTCTGGACATTGTCCAGCAATGGATCCTCTGGCAAGGATGATGGGCTGCTAGATTTCAGTTTAGTTCATGTTCTGGTTTCCCACATGGAAACTCTCCCTGGAATTCTTTTTTATGGTGAGACGGCTTCACATTTTCCCACTGTTGGTCCAGCGCTGGGTTATGCATCTGCTGAAGCTCCCCACAGGTACAAAGTGGAAGGAATGCCCTAAATTTATGTGGGGGTAGAGAAGGAAGGAAGGAAGGTACTAAAGCATACACAAGTGAACCATCTCAGTGCCTGTCCTGCCAACAGGCACTAGAAGATGACTAGCGGGATCACCTTAGAAGAGCTGATTTTATTGCTCTGATCATCAGAGGACTAACCATGACTCTGTAAAACCTCTTCCCTTCTGCAGGAATTATGCGCTGTTCAGGCAGGGGTACCCACACATCACTGGTTTTATATTCCTCATTCGAGCTGACTACATCAGTTCCTGCTGCACAATTTCTAGCATCTCTCTCATTCTGCCTCTGTCCTGATACTTAGAGATTTTATTTTGTTTCTTATTGTCATGTTTAATTCCATGCTGCCAGGTTTATTTTGTCTTAATTACCAAGAATTTCTGTGGGAACAGCTTCATTGCATCCTATACAGTTTTAAAGTGATTTTTGTTGGTGTATAAGTTAAACTTTACATATCAAACCCGCTATAGAACATATCTTTAAGAGACGACTTCATGATGAAAATGAGTTGCTACATATTCACACAGGACAGAACTCTATGCTGATAATCAAAATATTTAAAACAAAAGTATCTGAAACACCAGAATACAAAAATTGGCATTTTAAGGGAGGGTCAAAAAATATATATAACCTAGGTTTGTACCTATAGGATCCACAAAAATTTTTTATAGTTCATACAGCCGTATAAAAATCCTTTAGGAAATAAGTGTCCTTGGGGACACTCATTTTTCTGGGTCAAAGTATCAGCTGGTGCAGGCCAAGAAAGCACCTTTGAAAATGTTCTGAAGAATGATTTTGGGGGAAACAGTAATTTACACTATTTCAGATTAGAGCAAGAGACCCCCTTTAGCCTATGTCCAACCATGGAAATGCAGTGTATTACACAGATTGCCGTGGGCTCTGACAAGCATTAATTCCACGGCAAGGTCTGAAGCAGGTCACATCAAAGACCTGCTTAACTTAGAATTACGGCTCCAACAGCAAGAGCCTAAGCAGGACTATAAGAACACAGCAAATACATAGCGATATTCTCTATCTGCTCTCTCAGCTTTCAGCAATTTGCAGTCCTATATGTCCTCTAAACTGGACATGACAGCTTTTAATAGCCTCAGAGGGACTATTTTTGTATATTTTTATTCCTCGTTCATTGATAACATTTTACATTTCCAACACAGTGTCTAGCTGATAGTCACAATTATCCAGAATTCCGCATGAACTCTCTAAGCATCCTGTGGAATGGATGTATTTTTTGGCAGAGTAGCAAATAGAGGCAAAAATGAGGATGAAATCTAAAATTTTAGAGCTATGAGCTCCTGAAATTACTGTTTTCAAAAAGATAATAGAAAAAAAAAAAAAAAGGAAAAGAAAAAAAGCTTTAATCAACATGACCACACTGAAAGCCTGCACAACAGGTAGAATTCAGATATCAGAATATCAAGCATATGCTGAGACTGACAGATGTTTGATACTGATTGGAGTTACCAGCTCATCAGAACAATATCGGTTCAGGTAAAAGAAATTTCAGCTAACACATTTCAGTTAAAAACAAATTCAATCCTTACTCAGAACAGAGGTTTTTTGGATCCTGAATGGAAATTACATACTATAGCAAGAGAGAGGAATCACATTCCAGGATATGCAGTATCGGTGTTTAGAATTCTGGTCTTCTTGAATATGTTTTCCTCAGCATTTATTGGTATTTGAGCACAGATGTTTGAAATCAATATGCTTTATTTATGATTAAAGTACTTTTTAAGCTTGCAGTCTTTGTAAACAATATATTAATATTAATCTCTAAACTTATTTCTAGATCAGTTAAACTGCATCAACAAACTTGGCACTAATGGTAGCAGAGCTATGATATACGTGCTGAATATTTTATAATGTTGATATAACATCTGGAAATTAAATAAAATGAGTTAAGCTATAACTGGATACAGAAGTAGGCCATATCCTGTATATTTTTAACTCATTTTCCACTAATTAGAGTAAGAGGGTATGCTTAGTTAGATTTATAATTAAGCAATAATACCCTAGTGACTCGTAAGCCGTATTGCTAGTTTGTTAATTAATGGCTTCATGAAATCTAGTGGTAATTCACTTATCACTTTGATCAACCAGTTATTGATCTCCTAAGAACATGAGCATATCTGAAGAGGTAATCGTTTCCAAATGCATCCATAATAATACAGAACCTAATCACTGCATTTCTGTAAGAAAAAATTAATGTGCTTTTGGTGCAGCATTTTCAACTATGTGCAGCCCTGTCTAATCCTATCAGGGTGCAGTAAACTACTGCAAGTTGGTATAAAAACAGATGATCTGCAGAAGTATGAAAGCATACTAGGCCAAATTAATTCTGCCTAGAAATATTGCATTCCAAGAGCATATAGATTTGAAAGGCCTGTCATACCAACCAGATTCCTGGCTTATCTATAAAATGACTACGTGCTACACAGAATTTTGGAAGGTAAGCATGGATCTTTGCCTCCTGCTTCTGGAACTAGACTATTCTTTGAGTTTTGTGCAGAAGAGAGTTTCTTGGGCAGAATATGAATATATAAATGCTGCCCAAGTAAACACAAGCGACACAGCAGTAAAGCCCATGGAATCCCACCCTCAGTGCTGCAAGCTCTCCTAAACTCATCCTGGATGTCAGGATGGTGAACCCTGAGCTCTACAAGTTTCACAGAAACAAGACTAAAATTAACCAGGATGGCACAATTTCCTTTATGATTCCTCCAGCAGCAGAAATAAATACAGGTCAGGAATCTCTCAGGCTGAGATTGATGCATTTGATTTTGAATAATATTTTACATTCAGTTAATGAAGCCTGTCATTTTAAATAGCATTTTCTCTACAGCATTAAGTGGTACAAAACGTTTAATATGTGCTTATTTTTTCTTAAATTAAAATGGTTTGAGAATATTTCATCATCGAGTGATTCACTGAACATTTCCAGATTTAAATATCTGGCAAATTTTTTGCCTTATAAAGAATTACAGCCTTACTAAACACTGAACATAGCAGTCCGGAGATGACTATTAATTTTTTCTTCAGTTCCAAAGTGATTTGTCATTAAATATTAATCTATACCCTACAGTAACTAGAATGCATGGCCTTAGGTGATAGGGGGAAGGACGTGGGGGAAAAAAAAGTGATCCTTGCAAATTAATTTTTTTCCGAGCACTGGGCTAAGAGTTGATAGGAAAGTAAGGAAAATCTCTGTTATGCTCTCCTGCCAGCCTTGGAAATGAAAACCACATTTTGTCCAACAGGGAATTGCTTCGTGGATGTCTCTGGTGTGCACAGAGCTGTGCAGCTCGCAGCCGAGCGCTGCCGCGAGCGAAACCTCCAATAAAGGCTGGATCTCACCGGCCAGAGCAGCCCCCGGGAGCCCCTCCGCTCTTCCACCGGAGCGGCCGCTTCCTAGCGCCTGGTTTAGTTTTAATCTTTCCCTCTGCATTTTGCCTAAGCAGCTCAGATTAAGGCTTTATCATCCTGCCCATGCGGCCTCACTTCATCTCTCATATTTCCACCTAGGGAATTCTAATAACTCCCTTATCAGCTTTTTCAATCAAAGGAATTCCTTCAAATCCCAGACAGATTATCTGGACAAGCCACTTACTCCACCAGGACAAGACAAATAAATATTTTGGGATTTTTTTCTTTTATTTTTTATTTTTTTCCAAAAGAAAACCCTGCTAGCTCACAGCTGCCTCGCCACATATTCTGCTCCACATTTCAGGAACCAGCTCTGCCCTATCCCTGGACTACACAACTTGGTTTTCCAAATCAATGCATGAAAGTTTATCAAAACAGAAACAATTTTAAATGCATCGCTCATTAGGAAGGAGACAGCAGACAAGTGTTCTGTGGACAATTACAAAGCATGGTAAACTGCAGAAACACAGCAAATTCTTGCTTTGGAGATAAGTTTGCAATATAAAACAAAAGCAATATTCGGCCAAGTCTTGCATGCTTAAAAAAACATCCCATAGAGAGTATCTGCAGCTGCTGAGGCTGTCACCACGATGGTGATTCCCAGCTCACCAAGTTCCTAGGATAACAGCATCACAAAGAGCAAGAAGAAATTCCTCAGTTTTCTTCCTAGGATTATCTTATCTCCTAAAATATAAGACTATTCTTCTCTTATTATGCATAAGAGGATAATGGTAAAAAACTCATTCATGCAGAGAGATATGTAACTCATACTGCCATTCCCTAACCATACCAAGGAGTAGCTGAACTACAAAGAACTACATTCCCTTCCCTATGCCAAGTACAGAGAAAAAAAAAAAAAAAAAAAGGTGTGTAAATTAAAAGGGAATTCAGCTGCTATGGTCCATTTATTCCCTCCTCTCTCCGAGTATGGAAACTAGCTGGCTGTGTGCAGCATCAACCCATAGACAGATTAAACGCTCCACATTGTGTTACCAAATATGTAAACTAACTCACTTCATCAAGTAATTGTTTAAAAGACAGTTTAAAGACCTTTCAGATAATTGCTATATTTGGTTCCAGGATCAACACAGCCAGTTGCTAATGCATTACTTGTATTAGGAGTTAGAGTCTGTATCCTTTGGCGTCTTCTAAAAGAAAATAAATTACATGGCATATAAAGATCGCAAAGAAAAACAATTAAGAGACCAAATGTTCAGCTTTAGACTGAGGAAATCCCAGCAATGATACTACAAATTTTAGATTAAACTATCTGGAGAGAAGAGCATTATGAAATGCTGTTTTTCTTTTCCCTGACTAAATCCAAAATGTAAAAAATAGTCCCCCACAAATGTTGCAGAGCATTGTAGAAAGGAGACAGTTTCAGCACAGTCAAGAGGAACATTTAGCACTGGCTAATGAAAGTATTATTTACATGCATAGGAAAGAGGTATTAGCAATGAATTAGAAGAGCTGGAGGTGCTGAAAGTTCACTGTTGATAGAGATTTGCCCAGTCCACTAAAAGTCTCCTGGGTTGTGATGGAATTTTTCTTTACAGGACCTACAACGGGGGCAGGAGACTACAGAGAACAGGAAACCCCCCAGCTTGAAGTTATATTAACTTATGGTCTGGCTCTGAAATCCCGCAAGGAGAGCAAATTCAGCAGCCATATATAAAGATTTAAAGCCAAGTGAACACTCCTTGGTATCGATTTAAATTTGCAGAGAGGATGTATTTTATTTAAAATGCAAAGACACCAACGCTGCATCCTTCTCAATTTTAAACCTAATTTTCATTAATTTCCTGAATGTGATACTATTTTTTTTTACTACTATATAATTCAAGTTAAAATGCTTTTGCTTGAACCACCATTACCTGGACCAGGACTAATGCTAAGCCTTTGCTCCTTAAGCTGAACTTAACATGACTCCAGTGAAAGAAACTGACTGTGCAGTTTACTTGTTTAACATTTATGCTAGATATAGTCTAAGAAGGCTAACAACCCCCACACAAACATCCAGATCCCCCTTCTTGGCCAATAGGCACAAAAGAAAGCAATTATCTCAGAACAAGTTCCAAAGAGCTCTTGTGCAGAAAGTCTTCCTTATAGTAAACAAATTCCCTCAGACTAACATCACATTGCTTTAATAATAATTTTAATAACTATATACTAAATTATTTAATAATTATTTAGTGATAAAATAATTTTAATTGCTAATAAATCCTTTCACATACTTGAATGAAGAAATGAATTTCCAACAAACTTAGACTCCATACTACTTGTCATATTCTCCATTCATCTCACGGTTTCTGAAAAGCATTAACCTCAGCCTTAGAAACATAGGACTGACCATGAAGTGCAGCTGCAAGTTTAAAATTACTTTCCATTTGCTATACCATTTCATGTATTTCTAGCTTTCTTGTTCAGCTCGGCTTGCTTCACCTTTTCATCTTCCTTGTGAAAAAGGTGAAGGTAAAAATCTAAGCAATGTGGAGGAACATGATCTGGTGCAACTGTTCAGGAGTTCAGTACTGCAAAGTACCAAATCCTTGGAAGATGCTCAGCACCTTGCAGAGACAAATCTCTGTGTTCTTTGACTTCCACCCATACGTCGCTATTTTTAGCCTTGTTGCTGCCTGTCTCCCATCGTATCGTGACGATGCAGTCTCTGAAGACGTTCAAATCTAGCACAACTGCATTATGCAGAAAGGAAATATTTTTAATTATGTTTTGATTCCAAGCTGTCT